>VDFB02289962.1:0-44782 GCA_007258455.2 Sequoia sempervirens
TTGAGTGTGATTCCTGTAATAGGAATGTACCAGAAAGTGGGAATGATGCTGCTCTTAATGAGTGGGAAGGTCTTGGCTCCGCTCAAGGAAGCACCCTCGCCGAAAAAGAGAGGGCTGGTTTGTGAAGAAGAGTCGGTGATGGACAAAAGACAGTAAGAGAACTTGTTCTCTGCTTTGGAACCGAGCTGTGAGACAAGTGAGAGACCTCCTCTTCCCAATCCAACGAGACCGCCGCCCTGAGAGAATCCTTGTCCTTCGTTGTCATGCCTGCATCCAAAGGCAATGCCTGCAACCTTGCTGCCGCTCCCAATTGACAATGTCTCGTAAGCCAGGTCACTGCTGGTGAAGGAACCATCGCCATACTGATACATAAAGGTACAATCTGGATTGCATCCGGTCTGTGTATTCCCCAAAGCGTCGCAAAGAGAATCGCCGCAGGGAACTGTAGAAAATGTGGAGGATTTGGAGGGGCCGAAGATTGGCGTAGGTTGAGAGAAGCAGTCCTCGCAAGGCTTGCATTGAGTCCAAATCAGATCGCTCCCCGTGTCCACAATCGCTTCGAAGGTCACAGAGGGCGTTCCCACGGCAACGCTCATCAGAAATTCTCCATCCCCGACCTGAATGGGCGTTTCAGCGTCTAATTGCCCACTTATCTGCTGCTTTGCAAATGCCTCTATCTTCTTCATTCGTCTCGTACTTCGATCCACAGCCAAACGCAACCTCTCAGAAATGCTCAACTCTCGCTGTGATATGCGCGTCATATTCACCCTTAGGTTTACATTTTCAGCGCTGCTAAATTTCGGCCAAGCACTAAACAGTCTGTCCGAGGAACATGATATCATTGGAAAAGTAAAGCATATCAAGGCCACAAGACCCAAAAGCTTTGAATACTCCATTTTTCCTTTTCTTTTCTAAAGCTGGGAACCGCTTTCTGCTCTCATCTATTCCACCCCCTACATTATATATAGACAGAGCCTTACATCAAAATTAAATTCCAGCGCCATTCAATGGTTGGTGAAATTGGTTTATTCCTCCTTTCAACAGATTCTCCCACTTGTCCAAATAAGAAGATCGATCCTCTTATTAGGATGTGCTTGATTGGACGAATTTATTTAATTTTGCTTTCTCTGTCTGTCCCCATCTCAACTCTGGACTTGTTCTTATATAGACCACTGCAATTGGAAATGAATCGTATTTTTTTGGTTCACTCCTTCCCCTAGTATTTCCGTGCACTCAACGGAAAATCTCTGGACCCATTGGGATCGAAATTCGAAAAGGTGTAATCGGGGAGACTAATTTATATTTCTCTGCCTTTAAAAATGTTTTAAATCAGTTTACATGTAATTATTCTCTCTTAATCAGTATTCTTGGTGTTCACACTTTTAGCGCTTTCTACCTTTCAATCATTTACGAGAGCTCTATTTATGTTTAAAAAGTTTATACTATTATTAAACTTAAATATTTTTCTCACTCTCATGCTTGTGCTTAGTTTAGGTTAAAGTTAATTCCATTAATTTTCAGTCATTTGCAATATCTAAAATCACAATTATATATAGTAGACATAAATACCAAGATGTAAAGGATGGGTAGGGAATAGTAGACATAAAAAATGTTACACATAATAATATGTGTATGAGTTGATGGGATAAGATAGAATAGAAGGGGATGTTTTTAATCCATTTGTCAATATATAGTTATCTTAATTCATCCTCTAATAATAGGCCCAAAACTAATTAGAATTTGAGTTGATATGAAAATTTCACCATTAAACTCTGACCCTCTATTGAGGAGCATTTGAATCCTAAAATAGTCATATATCTCAAAGTATATGGATAATAGAAAGTATTAATGGACTTAAATACTTATAAAATGATACCAAGTATAGATAAAGTAATGGACCCCAGTAGATGGATACATTTTTCAAGAATGCATTCATTATTGGTTGCTCAAATAGTGTTGAGTTGGCCAATACTGAGAGAGGTTAACATGGAAGGATCCCATATCCACTTGTAGGTGTAGATAGAGCATTCATAGATTCCATAAACTCTGATAACTCCTCTATCATGGTTTGACATTTTTTTGCTCATAGGGCTCTTAAGAAAACACACTAGAATATTGTACTCTGAAATAATTAGGTGACCCAAACCTCAATGAGAGAGCTTTGAGTGTGAAACACCTCCAACAGGAAAAACTAATTTTTTTTGACCAATAGATACACCATGGAGAGGGTTTCCAGATGGTAGGGCTTGGCACAAGCTTGCACACTAGTCAAAAAATTATGAACAATCAAGATAGCTCAAGGGTTGGAATCAAGGAGGCAGTTCTCAAAGTACATTGAACACTTGGAAGGGTTCTACGGGCTGGAAGAAGTCTATATTCTATCACTTTCTGCTAGGTTAGTCCAAAATTCGAGGGCCCACTGGCACTCTCTCAAAGACATTGGAAGGTGGGAAGGGTACTGCGAATTTTCCTAACAACATCTCCATTATGAAACCAAGCTAATTTGGTGCCCCGTTTAACTCTCCTTTACCAGGGAAACCATGGAGCCAAAATCCTACTCAAAACTTATTAAAAAGTATAACAAGGAGAGCTAAAACCCTAACTTTTAGCAAAATGGTAAGAACTTGAGGAATCAACTACAACAAAAGGAAGTGAAGCTTCTAGTAAAGCAATTTAATAGGGCCCAAGAAAGGAATAAAAGTCTAAGAGTTGATATCCAGGAAACATTCTTGAAAGAATTTATCAACTACCAAATTAGGCAACTTCATGAAAGAGCTATTATTGGTAAGTTTTTGAACCGTAGCCCCTCCAAAAATGATCTAATTAAATGGGTTGATGACCATTAGGTTGAAGTCAATGAATTTCATTACATAGATCAGGGCAAGGGGTTTTTTATCACTATTTTCTCCTCGAAGAAAGCAAGGGATGTTTTCTTCAAAGTGAAGACATGATTTTTGCAAGGAACGAGATTGTATACCCAACCCTAGGTCCCCAACATTAATCCCCATTCTATAGACATAAATTTTGTACTATTTTGGGTTCTACTTTAAACCCCACTCCTTGAATACAAAGATCTAAAAATAATTGAAATTTTGTGCAATCAAATGGGTATATTTATGAAGCATGGTTGAACCTTTTTACACTAAATCCCTTGTATAGGTCTGTGTTTTGATATGTACCACTAAATATCTACCATGAGCTTTCCAAATTCATTCTAGAAGTGGAATCTAGAGACAAGAAATATTCCTCGAAGGGCCTAGAAATTTTTGTCATTCCTACCACCTAAAGATTCATCCTAGTACAAAATTATTGTGTCAAGCTACACAACCTTGGGAGACTCGTGGGGATGAAGAAAACATACTAATCAATAAAACAATCCTTCACAATTATAATTTTATCTTATTCTCAGAGATATCCTTATTGACTAATGAGGCTGAATTAAAGAGTATTGAAGCCTCGGAGAAAATCCCTCCAAAAAGTCAGATGGAAGATATGATTTGATGGATGCCCAAGTGGAAAAGGATCCTTCTCCTCTAAAGGTTCTAGATTGGAGCAGGGAGAATGAGGTTTCAATGCAATTAAATTCTATGAGTGTAATACTGGAAATTGAAGATTTAGAAATAATGAAAAACAATAATAGGAATACATAATTCGAGTATGGTCTCAAACTCTTTGGTAGAGGAAACATCGAATCAGGTTGTTTTAATCCAAGATACCATGGTTGAATATTCGGTTAAGCAAGATGAAGGAGTGCCCTCTTATAGCACTACTGCTAAAGCCTTGGCCCTCAACTCTCCTTCTAATCCTAAACATGATGAGGATAACTATTAGTTATTTTTCTATTATTTTAGTACATTCTTTTAGACATCTCGAGTTACTTATTTCTTATATATTCCTAAAAGTTTACTATCTTTTATGATCATTATGCGAACTTGGACCTGATTTAAGTCTATATAAATATGATTATGATATGGTAGTTATTGTATGGTTAATAAGTGAATATGTATAAAATGTAATGAATATTTGTTTTTAAGATATGGTTATTAGTATTGTGTAGATGTTGTGTGAACTAACTCTTTGTAGACAAGGAGTCAGAGCAAGCAGAGTGTAGCTCGCAACAACTAGAAGGCACAACTCATAGCCAAAGGAAGTTTCAGATAGCAATCCAGGGGAAGTTAGAAGAATGAAACAATTGCATATTGGAGGCGTCTATTTGTGAGGATTATTGTGAATCATTGCATCATTTAATAAGATTACTAGAGAATAGTTTTTCCATGATTTGGAATCCAACATGACTATTTCCATGGTCTATGTTTCAGTTTTAAATAGTTGTAATAGAGTTATAGTCCTATTCCAATTCTTCTACCTTTTTAGGTATGTTTTAGTTACTCAAATTCTATCATGCTCTATTATGTACAAAGTGGTGATTTATGATTATATTTTTGTTTTGATTCCGTGTTCTAATAAGATTCCCTTGCACCTATATCAAAGGTTCAATGTTCGATTTAGTTAGTTGGTTGAAATACAAAATATAGTAAATAGATATGTGTTATTAGATTCTTTTTTGTTTACAAACAATATTTATTTTCCAAGATATGGCACTGGGCGGGAAAAGGAGTGGGGGCGAGGTTTCAAACTTTGCTGACGATGGAGGCAAAGATTCTAAAGATGATGCTGATGAATCCTGCTTTTCTTTGGTTTCTCCTCCTCTTTTGGCATGGGGTTTTTTCTCATTTGCATATGAGGAGGTTTTTGGGACTGTTTCTGGCATCTTGGTTTGGTGGCGTCGGCTTGCAGGGGAGGGTGTGCTTGCTTTGCTTGGTGCTGTGGCTTGGAGTTGGCCTACTATGGTTGGTGCTTGTGCTTCGTGGGGTGCTGTGCAGAGGCTGTTTCTTCCTTTGGTGGCATTTCCTTATGTTGATCATGTCTCTGCTGCCTGTGGGTGTATGTTTTGTGGATGTGTTTTGAGAGTGCCGGCTGTCGTTCTTCAGCTGAATCTTGGTTCTCCTTCTTGCCTACGGTACTTGGCAAGGATTGGGTGCTGGTTGCCCCCCTTGTTTCTTTTGTGGGCCATGTGTCTACGGTGGGTTTGTTGTGGTGACTTCCTTGAAGAAGTGTGGTTGAAGTTCAAGTCTATCTTTGCTCCTACTCGGCGTAGTAGGAGAGCTTGGGGTTTCTTCTTGTCAGTTTGTTCTTCTTCCTGCTTCTTCTTGGCTATTCCTAGCTCCTGCCTGTGGTGTGTTTGGTGCCACTTTTCTGGGGTTTCTCTTTTTTGGTTTGTTTTGGTTCTTTCTTTTCCCCTCTTTGTGGTTCGGTGGTGTTTCCTAGTGGCGGTGTGTGAGGAGTTTTCACCCCTCTTTGGCTCTGACCGGTGTGTTAGGGTTGCTTGGCGTGCTCTCTTGCTAGGCCTTCTCTTTACTGCTTTGCTGCACGGGAACCCCTGTTACTCCTGGGGTTTGTTTGTTCCTGAGCACTCTGAGTTTGAGTTTCTGCATTCGGTGGTCTTTTGGCCTTTGATTGAGTTTCCGCTTTTGGTGGTTGATAGGCATTTGCATTATGAGATTGATTTTCTGTTTAATAAATGCCTGAATCCTATTGTGTATCTTTGGGTTACTCTGGCCTTTCCTATGGAGGTGGTCCTATCTTCTATTGAGGGGGAGATGGATGTGGCTGACAGTGACCTTTTTCCTATAGAGGTGGAGCGGGATGCGTTTGATTACACCTAATTGAACTGCTGGGGGGCTGATGATGCCTTATTTTGTGGATGTATGAGAGCTGATGCTGGCCTACACACTGTCTTATTTTATTTATCTTCTATAGAGGTGAAGATCTTGAAAAGAGAGTTGATCGTTATGGTGTTCTCTCTCAAGTGTAAGGGTTGTTGCAGTCACCACGATATGGTTGAGCTCGTGTTTCTCTCTTATAGTTGGGGAGAGATTAGATGGCTTTTGAAGGCCACTATTGCTGCCTTATGCACTTATGGTTACCTTTCCTATAGAGGCAGAAAGGGTGGTTTACTGGGCTCTGAAGCTTCTGTTCTTGGAGATTTGGTCTAGATCTATGCTATGCAAGTTAAATTATTGGGTTCAAGGTCCCTGTTAACTTTTGGATGTACAGGGTTGTGGATCCCTTCAAAATCTATAGGTGGGTTGTTGGTCCTGTCAAAACCAATGAGTGTAAGATTCGTGTAAAAGCTTGGTTCTTGTTTGGGCTGCCCGCTGGCTTTTGGCTGAGTGCTGGCTTGCTTTACCTATGGTGTTGCTGGTTGTTTTCGTCTTTTCTTTTGGGCAGCTTGATCTCCTTGGTGTGGGTTTTGGGTCCCCTTAAAACCTAAAGGTTTCGGGTCCTTTCAAAACCTGTTGTAAATGGTTTCGGGTCCATTCAAAACCTATTTTTCCTCTTTTCAAAACAATAATTATTTTCCAATCATCATCTTATGAATAGGATATTCTAGAATAACCTCTTTGGATTGTGATATCTTGAGTTATGCATTGAAAATATTATGTAGATACTTTTGTGTTGAATTAGTTTGAGGAGCTAGATTTGAGTTTATCCTATGGAGACAGTCACTTGAGCAAGAGCCACTCAAGGTAACTATTCCCCACTTTTATTTCTACACATTTTTTTCTACTACAGTAGTTATTTTCATGATTATGTTTTTCTTAATTTGATTCTTCATGTGGTGAATGTTAAGAAGATCTTGTCCTATATTCAATCTTTAATTATTTCCATGCATTTTCATTTAGAGTGAGACAAATTAGTCAAGTTAGCAACTTTAGTTACAAATTTTATTTCTTGACAGTGAACTAGTCACAATATTTGTCTATAAGTACCTGTAGCAATAGCTTAAGTATTACTTATTTTTACTATAGTGCAATTTATGATTTTCAGTGTGTGTAAACACCTATGCTAGGATGATATTGATAGTGACAAGCCTTTGAATGCACATAGAGTGCCATCATCATGAAAATCTTACGTTATCCCTAGTTGATAATTAAATGAATTTTTTTAAGGGTTTAGTGGATTGTTCAGTAGGACGCCCTTTGAATTGTGTGTTTGACACCAAGTTTACTGAACATTAGTGGGCCTCTACATTTTTGGTGCCATTTTCGAGGATGTTGCTACTTTCAAAGATTCATTATTTCAAGTTTTAATAGTTTAGTATTTTATTGTCAGCATTAAGAAATTAGGTTTTAATCCATCAATACTAGTACATTTCACTAACATTGTGCTGGAGTCGTTACTATACAAATTCACACCTATTGTATGTGGAGGTGAGAAGATTCCTTGGGAATATTTCTCCCCTCATCACCCGAAGCTAGAAAGGATATTGGTAATTACAGTGATTAGAGTGAGAGTATCCCTGAAGAAGAACTTTCCCTTTCACCAACATCTATTCTAAATAAATACAAAGGAGACCTTCCAAACCATGGTTGATCCAATGGTGGATGACCCACTAGAAGATGTAACTTTTGAGTTCCCAATTTCCAGCCAAGAGAGATCAACTGTCTTGAAGAATATATCTCCTTCAACATTTCATGTCTTCTATGTCTTGGTTAGTGATGATCTATGTACGTTATTGATTGAGTTTTATGTCCTATGTAGAAGTTGACTACAAAAAAATGCATATAGACTCAAATTATTTCAAATAACCTTCAAGGATTCTACCTTAAGATGGTTTATGGGTTTGAAAAGAGATGTTGTTAAGATTGGGACACTGTGAAGACAAAATTCCCAAAGAAATACTAGGACTATTGTAGAGGAGTTGATAGAAGAAGGGATGACATTTTCAAAATGTCTCAGAAAGAAGATGAACCATTGGAGGACTACATAGAAAGGTTCCAATTCTCCTTGAAGAAGAATCCATAAAATAGAATTTTAGAAGAATCCCTGAAATTGGTGGTTTTAAGAGGGGTCAATGATGACATATGGATGCCCTTAATCTTATTGGATTGGGAGATGTATCAAAATTACCTTTTGAAGAAACCTTCTAAGTTTGTAGAAACTATTCAAGAACCTTTACCAAGGGGACAAAGGGGGAAAGAACATCTTCCATGAGTAAAATTGAGTAACTTGTTGTCCAACATGAAAGAAGATATCAAAGGCCATTAGTATACTAAAAATGTGATTAATTTAACGGGATACAATTTTGTTTCATGATCTATAAAATCAATAAGCTAGTGTTAGCCTAGGTATTTAGTTAAAAATGAGTAGAACACTCTCTCACATAGTGTATTTCTAAGCTATAGGATCTAGTCTATTACTTCACTTGTGTTTAATTATCCTATGATGATATATAGGAATTCCCTCATTAGTCGTATAGGGACAAACATGTAGAATAGTTACCTATTTATTCTAGTTAGCCCATAATCATTATAACCCAAATGATGAGTGCTTTCATTGGAAGCCTATGTTGCCTAGGTTTGGTTACAGGTACATAGCACTGTAGGGTTGTATAAATAAATCTGAAGCATCAAAACAACTAAAGATGCCATTAAGGAATGTTCCATTTATGTTGTACCATGTAATATAAAGAGTATATTAGATGTATCAATTGAACATGACTTGAAAATTGTATTTCTTTAGGTCCAAATTTAAGTGGCAAGATGATACAACTTAAATATTTAATATATGTATATTTCTTAATCTTTAGAGGGACTCCTAAATGATCATGGTATTTTATCTTAAGGCAAGTATTAACTCAAAAAAATATTGTGTATATGGCATACTAATTTGTGGCATCAACAAGAATTGTGAATAATGAGATCATATTTTTCCACCATAATGTATAATGAGATATAGTAGCTATGCTGTGGCATATTTCCATCAATTAATACAATTGATTGTGAGGAGAATATGTAATAGTAGTTACGATTGCCCTCATAAAGACATGTACATATGATGTTTCATGCACGTCAAATGTGCGTAATCTAAACTATCAGCAAGTCCATATTATTTGTAGAATTTAAAAAAATATTTCTGTAAAAAATTATAATATTTTATTTACTAGTTAAACAGAAATCTGAAAAGGCTCAACACATAGAGATTAATATTTACATGGCTTGTACATTATTTAGTGCAAAAAGCATATTTAGGAGGCAGGATCACAAATTACATCGGAAGTTGACTGAAAATGAAAGAGAGGGGAAGAGGAAATGAAGAAGAGGGTGATGATTATTTAAAGAGAATCACACTTAGTGGGCTTGAAAGAGAGCGTATTCTTAGCGTTGTCGTAAAGGATATGGAAGTTTTGCTGCTGTATGTTTCCGAAGATGGACGGATTCCCTGATGGTTCACCCAACATTGCCAAGCACAGGAGATTTTCAGATATTTGAATGAAAACGTTGTCTGCTGGAAGTTCGTAATCGACGCCACCTTTGAAGTTGAAGATGAGAGTTGGGAAGCTGATCTGACCGGATGTCTGGTAACAAAGATCCAACCCTGTAGAAGAGCCGTCGACAGGAGTGAGATCAGGGCAAGGGTTTTTTTATCACTATTTTCTCCTCGAAGAAAGCAAGGGATGTTTTCTTCAAAGTGAAGACATGATTTTTGCAAGGAACGAGATTGTATGCCCAACCCTAGGTCCCCAACATTAACCCCCATTCTATAGACATAGATTTTGTACTATTTTGGGTTCTACTTTAAACCCCACTGCTTTAATACAAAGATCTAAAAATAATTGAAATTTTGTGCAATCAAATGGGTATATTTATGAAGCATGTTTAAACCTTTTTACACTAAATCCGTTGTATAGGTCTGTGTTTTGATATGTACCACTAAATATCTACCATGAGCTTTCCAAATTTATTCTAGAAGTGGAATCTAGAGACAAGAAATATTCCTCGAAGGGCCTAGAACTTTTTGTCATTCCTACCACCTAAAGATTCATCCTAGTACAAAATTATTGTGTCAAGCTACACAACCTTGGGAGGCTCATGGGGATGAAGAAAACATACTAATCAATAAAACAATCCTTCACAATTATAATTTTATCTTATTCTCATATATATCCTTAGTGACTAATGAGGCTGAATTAAAGACTATTGAAGCCTTGGAGAAAATCCCTCCAAAAAGTAAGATGGAAGATAAGGATTTGATGGATGCCCAAGTGGAAAAGGATCCTTCTCCTCTAAAGGTTCTAGATTGGAGCAGGGAGAATGAGGTTTCAATGCAATTAAATTCTATGAGTGTAATACTGGAAATTGAAGATTTAGAAATAATGAAAAACAATAATAGGAATACATAATTCGAGTACGGTCTCAAACTCTTTGGTAGAGGAAACATCGAATCAGGTTTTTTTAATCAAAGATACGATGGTTGAATATTCGGTTAAGCAAGATGAAGGAGTGTCCTCTTATAGCACTACTGCTAAAGCTTTGGCCCTAATTCCTTCTAATCCTAAACATGATGAGGATAACTATTAGTATATTAGGGTTGCTTGGCATGCTCTCTTGTTGGGCCTTCTCTTTACTGCTTTGCTGCATGGGAATCCCTCTTACTCGTAGGGTTTGTTTGTTCCTGAGCACTTTGAGCTTGAGTTTCCGCACTCAGTGGTCGTTTGGCCTTTGATTGAGTTTGTTCTTTTTTTGGTTCATAGGAATTTGCATTCTGAGATTGATTTTCTGTTTAATAAATGAATGAATCCTATTGTGTATCTTTGGGTTACTCTAGCCTTTCCTATGAAGGTGGTCCTATCTTCTATTGAGGGGGAGATGGATGTGGCTGGCAGTGACCTTTTTCCTATAGAGGTGGAGAGAGATGCGTTTGATTACGCCCGATTGAACTGCTGGGGGGCTGATGATGCCCTGTTTTGTGGATGGATGAGAGCTGATGCTAGCCTACACACTGTCTTCTTTTCTTTATCTTCTATAGAGGTGAAGATCTTGAAAAGAGAGCCGATCTTTATGGTGTTCTCTCTCAAGTTTAAGGGGTGCTGCAGTCACCACGATATGGTTGAGCTCGTGTTTCTCTCTTATAGTAGGGGAGAGATCAGATGGCTTTGTAAGGCCGCTATTGCTGCCTTATGCACTTATGGTTACCTTTCCTATAGAGGCGGAAAGGGTGGTTTACTGGGCTCTGAAACTTCTGTTCTTGGAGATTTGGTCCAGATCTATGCTATGTAAGTTATATTACTGGGTTCAAGGTCCCTGTTAACTTCTGGATGTACAGGGCTGTGGATCCCTTCAAAATCTATAGGTGGGTTGTTGGTCCTGTCAAAACCAATGAGTGTAAGATTCATGTAAAAGCTTGGTTCTTGTTTGGGCTGACCGTTGGCTTTTGGCTGCGTGCTGGCTTACTTTCCCTGTGGTGTTGTTGGTTGTTTTTGTCTTTTCTTTTGGGCAGCTTGATCTCCTTGGTGTGGGTTTTGGGTTCCCTTAAAACCTGAAGGTTTTGGGTCCTTTCAAAACCTGTTGCAAATGGTTTCGGGTCCATTCAAAACCTATTTTTCCTCTTTTCAAAACAATACTTATTTTCCAATCATGATCTTATGAATAAGATATTCTAGAATAACCTCTTTGGATTGTGATATCTTGAGTTATGGATTGAAAATATTTTGTAGATACTTTTGTGTTGAATTAGTTTGAGGAGCTAGATTTGAGTTTATCCTATGGAGACAGTCACTTGAGCAAGAGCCACTCAAGGTAACTATTGCCCGCTTTTATTTCTACACATTTTTTTCTACTACAGTAGTTATTTTCATGATTATGTTTTTCTTAATTTGATTCTTCATGTGGTGAATGTCAAGAAGATCTTGTCCTATATTCAAGCTTTAATTATTTCCATGCATTGTCATTTAGAGTGAGACAAATTAGTCAAGTTAGCAACATTAGTTACAAATTCTATTTCTTGACAGTGAACTAGTCACAATCTTTATCTAGAAGTACCTGTAGCAATAGCTTAAGTATTACTTATTTTTACTATTATGCAATTTATGATTTTCAGTGTGTGTAAACACCTATGCTAGGATGATATAGATAGTGAAAAGTCTTTGAATGCACATAGAGTGCCATGATCATGAAAATCTTACGTTATCCCTAGTTGATAATTAAATGAATTTTTTTAAGGGTTTAGTGGATTGTTCAGTAGGACGCCCTTTGAATTGTGTGTTTGACACCAAGTTTACTGAGTTCATTAGTGGGCATCTACATTTTTGGTGCCATTTTCGAGGATGTTCCTACTTTCAAAGATTCATTATTTCAAGTTTTCATAATTTATTATTTTATTTTGAGCATTAAGAAATTAGGTTTTAATCCATCAATACTAGTACATTTCACTAACATTGTGCTAGAGTCGTTACTATACAAATTCACACCTATTGTATGTGGAGGTGAGAAGATTCCTTGGAATATTTCTCCCCTCATCACCCGAAGCTAGAAAGGGTATTGGTAATTACAGTGATTAGAGTGAGAGTATCCCTGAAGAAGAACTTTCCCTTTCACCAACATGTACTCTAAATACAAAGGAGACCTTCCAAACCATGGTTGATGCATCGGTGGATGACCCACTAGAACATGTAACTTTTGAGTTCCCCATTTCCAGCCAAGAGAGGTCAATAGTCGTGAAGAATATACCTCCTTCAACATTTCATGTCTTCTATGTCTTGGTTAGTGATGATCTATATACCTTATTGTTTGAGTTTTATGTCCTATGTAGAAGTTATGACTACACAAAAAATGCATAAAGACTCAAATTATTTCCAATAACCTTGAAGGATTCTACCTTAAGATGGTTTATGGGTTTGAAAAGAGATGTTGTTAAGATTGGGACACTGTGAAGACAAAATTCCCAAAGAAATACTAGGACTATTGTAGAGGAGTTGATAGAAGAAGGGATGACATTTTCAAAATGTCTCAGAAAGAAGATGAACCATTGGAGGACTACATAGAAAGGTTCCAGTTCTCCCTGAAGAAGAATCCATAAAATAGACTTTTAGAAGAATCCCTGAAATTGGTGGTTTTAAGAGGGGTCAATTATAAATGTATGGATGCCCTTAATCTTATTGGATCGGGAGATGTATCAAAATTACCTTTTGAAGAAACCTTCTAAGTTTGTAGAAACTATTCAAGAACCTTTACCAAGGGGACAAGGGGGGAAAGAACATCTTCCACGAGTAAAATTGAGTAACTTGTTGTCCAACATGAAAGAAGATATCAAAGGCCATTAGTATACTAAAAATGTGATTAATTTAACGGGATACAATTTTGTTTCCTGATCTATAAAATCAATAAGCTAGTGTTAGCCTGGGTATTTAGTTAAAAATGAGTAGAACACTCTCTCACATAGTGTATTTCTAAGCTATAGGATCTAGTCTATTACTTCACTTGTCTTTAATTATCCTATGATGATATATAGGAATTCCCCCATTAGTCGTGTAGGGACAAACATGTAGAATAGTTACCTATTTATTCTAGTTAGCCCATAATCATTATAACCCAAATGATGAGTGCTTTCATTGTAAGCCTATGTTGCCTAGGTTTGGTTACAGGTACATAGCACTCTAGGGTTGAATAAATAAATCTGGAGCATCAAAACAACTAAAGGTGCCATTAACGAATGTTCCATTTATGTTGTACCAAGTAATATAAAGAGTATATTAGATGTGTCAATTGAACATGACTTGAAAATTGTATTTCTTTAGGTCCAAATTTGAGTGGCAAGATGATACAACTTAAATATTTAATATATGTATATTTCTTAATCTTTAGAGGGACTCCTAAATGATCATGGTATTTTATCTTAAGGCAAGTATTAACTCAAAAAAATATTGTGTATATGGCATACTAATTTGTGGCATCAACAAGAATTGTGAATAATGAGATCATATTTTTCCACCATAATGTACAATGAGATATAGTAGCTATGCTGTGGCATATTTCCATCAATTAATACAATTGATTGTGAGGAGAATATGTAATAGTAGTTACGATTGCCCTCATAAAGACATGTACATATGATGTTTCATGCACGCCAAATGTGCGTAATCTAAACTATCAGCAAGTCCATATTACTTGTTGAATTTAAAAGAATATTTCTGTAAAAAATTCTAATATTTTATTTACTAGTTAAACAGAAAACTGAAAAGGCTCAACACATAGAGATTAATATTTACATGGCTTGTACATTAGCTAGTGCAAAAAGCATATTTAGGAGGCAGGATCACAAATTACATCGGAAGTCGACCGAAAATGAAAGAGAGAGGGGAAGAGGAAATGAAGAAGAGGGTGATGATTATTTAAAGAGAATCACACTTAGTGGGCTTGAAAGAGAGCGTATTCTTAGCGTTGTCGTAAAGGATATGGAAGTTTTGCTGCTGTATGTTTCCGAAGATGGAAGGATTCCCTGATGGTTCACCCAACATTGCCAAGCACAGGAGATTTTCAGATATTTGAATGAAAACGTTGTCTGCTGGAAGTTCGTAATCGACGCCACCTTTGAAGTTGAAGATGAGGGTTGGCAAGCTGATCCGACCGGATGTCTGGTAACAAAGATCCAACCCCGTAGAAGAGCCGTCGACAGGAGTGAGATCAATGGCTGACTGAATTGCATCCTTCATAGGAGAGTAGGCAGCTTCGTCCAAATAGGTGATCGTGGTTCCGGAGTCGATGATCATACCTCCGCTGCCGTCCGGTTGCAGATCAAAAGTTCCAGGAGGAATATCCACGGCCTTACCATTGAGTGTGATTCCTGTAATAGGAATGTAACGTAAAGTGGAATGATGCTCTTAATGAGGCTGTCTTGGTTCGCCAAGGAAGCACCCTCTAAAAAGAGAGGGCTGGTTTGTGAAGAAGAGCTCTGCGATGGACAAAAGACAAGAAGAGAACTTGTTCTCTGCTTTGGAACCGAGCTGTGAGACAAGTGAGAGACCTCCTCTTCCCAATCCAACGAGACCGCCGCCCTGAGAGAATCCTTGTCCTTCGTTGTCATGCCCGCATCCAAAGGCAATTCCTGCAACCTTGCTGCCGCTCCCAATTGACAATGTCTCGTAAGCCAGGTCACCGCTGGTGAAGGAACCATCGCCATACTGATACATAAAGGTACAATCTGGATTGCATCCGGTCTGTGTATTCCCCAAAGCGTCGCAAAGAGAATCGCCGCAGGGAACTGTAGAAAATGTGGAGGATTTGGAGGGGTCGAAGATTGGCGTAGGTTGAGAGAAGCAGTCCTCGCAAGGCTTGCATTGAGTCCAAATCAGATCGCTCCCCGTGTCCACAATCGCTTCGAAGGTCACAGAGGGCGTTCCCACGGCAACGCTCATCAGAAATTCTCCATCCCCGACCTGCATGGGCTGCCTAATTGCCCACTTATCCGCTGCTTTGCAAATGCCTCTCTATCTTCTCTTCATTCGCTCCTCGTGACTGGACCACGTACCAAACGCAACCTCTCGAATACCAACTCTCGCGGATATGCGCTGTCATATTCACCCTTACATTTTCTGAAGGCCAAGCAATGCCAAGCACTCAAATACCTCGTCCGGTTTATTATCATTGAAAAGTAAAAGCATATCAAGGCCACAAGACCCAAAAGCTTAAAGTCGGGAACCGGCTGCTTCTATCTATATTCCACTTTACATTATATATGCATGTATCTTTACATCAAAATTAAATTCCAAATACAATTCACACGGTTGGTGAAATTGGTTTATTCCTCCTTTCAACAGATTCTCCCACTTGTCCAAATAAGAAGATCGATCCTCTTATTAGGATGTGCTTGATTGGACGAATTTATTTAATTTTGCTTTCTCTGTCTGTCCCCATCTCAACTCTGGACTTGTTCTTATATAGACCACTGCAATTGGAAATGAATCGTATTTTTTTGGTTCACTCCTTCCCCTAGTATTTCCGTGCACTCAACGGAAAATCTCTGGACCCATTGGGATCGAAATTCGAAAAGGTGTAATCGGGGAGACTAATTTATATTTCTCTGCCTTTAAACATGTTTTAAATCAGTTTACATGTAATTATTCTCTCTTAATCAGTATTCTTGGTGTTCACACTTTTAGCGCTTTCTACCTTTCAATCATTTACGAGAGCTCTATTTATGTTTAAAAAGTTTATACTATTATTAAACTTAAATATTTTTCTCACTCTCATGCTTGTGCTTAGTTTAGGTTAAAGTTAATTCCATTAATTTTCAGTCATTTGCAATATCTAAAATCACAATTATATAGTAGACATAAATACCAAGATGTAAAGGATGGGTAGGGAATAGTAGACATAAAAAATGTTACACATAATAATATGTGTATGAGTTGATGGGATAAGATAGAATATAAGGGGATGTTTTTAATCCATTTGTCAATATATAGTTATCTTAATTCATCCTCTAATAATAGGCCCAAAACTAATTAGAATTTGAGTTGATATGAAAATTTCACCATTAAACTCTGACCCTCTATTGAGGAGCATTTGAATCCTAAAATAGTCATATATCTCAAAGTATATGGATAATAGAAAGTATTAATGGACTTAAATACTTATAAAATGATACCAAGTATAGATAAAGTAATGGACCCCAGTAGATGGATACATTTTTCAAGAATGCATTCATTATTGGTTGCTCAAATAGTGTTGAGTTGGCCAATACTGAGAGAGGTTAACATGGAAGGATCCCATATCCACTTGTAGGTGTAGATAGAGCATTCATAGATTCCATAAACTCTGATAACTCCTCTATCATGGATTGACATTTTTTTGCTCATAGGGCTCTTAAGAAAACACACTAGAATATTGTACTCTGAAATAATTAGGTGACCCAAACCTCAATGAGAGAGCTTTGAGTGTGAAACACCTCCAACAGGAAAAACTAATTTTTTTTGACCAATAGATACACCATGGAGAGGGTTTCCAGATGGTAGGGCTTGGCACAAGCTTGCACACTAGTCAAAAATTTATGAACAATCAAGATAGCTCAAGGGTTGGAATCAAGGAGGCAGTTCTCAAAGTACATTGAACACTTGGAAGGGTTCTATGGGCTGGAAGAAGTCTATATTCTATCACTTTCTGCTAGGTTAGTCCAAAATTCGAGGGCCCACTGGCACTCTCTCAAAGACATTGGAAGGTGGGAAGGGTACTGCGAATTTTCCTAACAACATCTCCATTATGAAACCAAGCTAATCTGGTGCCCCTTTAACTCTCCTTTACCAGGGAAACCATGGAGCCAAAATCCTACTCAAAACTTATTAAAAAGTATAACAAGGAGAGCTAAAACCCTAACTTTTAGCAAAATGGTAAGAACTTGAGGAATCAACTACAACAAAAGGAAGTGAAGCTTCTAGTAAAGCAATTTAATAGGGCCCAAGAAAGGAATAAAAGTCTAAGAGTTGATATCCAGGAAACATTCTTGAAAGAATTTATCAACTACCAAATTAGGCAACTTCATGAAAGAGCTATTATTGGTAAGTTTTTGAACCGTAGCCCCTCCAAAAATGATCTAATTAAATGGGTTGATGACCATTAGGTTGAAGTCAATGAATTTCATTACATAGATCAGGGCAAGGGGTTTTTTATCACTATTTTCTCCTCGAAGAAAGCAAGGGATGTTTTCTTCAAAGTGAAGACATGATTTTTGCAAGGAACGAGATTGTATACCCAACCCTAGGTCCCCAACATTAATCCCCATTCTATAGACATAAATTTTGTACTATTTTTGGTTCTACTTTAAACCCCACTCCTTGAATACAAAGATCTAAAAATAATTGAAATTTTGTGCAATCAAATGGGTATATTTATGAAGCATGGTTGAACCTTTTTACACTAAATCCCTTGTATAGGTCTGTGTTTTGATATGTACCACTAAATATCTACCACGAGCTTTCCAAATTCATTCTAGAAGTGGAATCTAGAGACAAGAAATATTCCTCGAAGGGCCAAGAACTTTTTGTCATTCCTACCACCTAAAGATTCATCCTAGTACAAAATTATTGTGTCAAGCTACACAACCTTTGGAGGCTCGTGGGGATGAAGAAAACATACTAATCAATAAAACAATCCTTCACAATTATAATTTTATCTTATTCTCAGAGATATCCTTAGTGACTAATGAGGTTGAATTAAAGAGTATTGAAGCCTCGAGAAAATCCCTCCAAAAAGTCAGATGGAAGATAAGGATTTGATGGATGCCCAAGTGGAAAAGGATCCTTCTCCTCTAAAGGTTCTAGATTGGAGCAGGGAGAATGAGGTTTCAATGCAATTAAATTCTATGAGTGTAATACTGGAAATTGAAGATTTAGAAATAATGAAAAACAATAATAGGAATACATAATTCGAGTATGGTCTCAAACTCTTTGGTAGAGGAAACATCGAATCAGGTTGTTTTAATCCAAGATACCATGGTTGAATATTCGGTTAAGCAAGATGAAGGAGTGCCCTCTTATAGCAATACTGCTAAAGCCTTGGCCCTCAACTCTCCTTCTAATCCTAAACATGATGAGGATAACTATTAGTTATTTTTCTATTATTTTAGTACATTCTTTTAGACATCTCGAGTTACTTATTTCTTATATATTCCTAAAAGTTTACTATCTTTTATGATCATTATGCGAACTTGGACCTGATTTAAGTCTATATAAATATGATTATGATATGGTAGTTATTGTATGGTTAATAAGTGAATATGTATAAAATGTAATGAATATTTGTTTTTAAGATATGGTTATTAGTATTGTGTAGATGTTGTGTGAACTAACTCTTTGTAGACAAGGAGTCAGAGCAAGCAGAGTGTAGCTGGCAACAACTAGAAGGCACAACTCGTAGCCAAAGGAAGTTTCAGATAGCAATCCAGGGGAAGTTAGAATCCAGGGGAAGTTAGAAGAATGAGACAATTGCATATTGGAGGCGTCTATTTGTGAGGATTATTGTGAATCATTGCATCATTTAATAAGATTACTAGAGAATAGTTTTTCCATGATTTGGAATCCAATATGACTATTTCCATTGTCTATGTTTTAGTTTTAAATAGTTGTAATAGAGTTACAGTCCTATTCCAATTCTTCTACCTTTTTGGGTATGTTTTAGTTACTCAAATTCTATCATGCTCTAATATGTACAAAGTGGTGATTTATGATTATATTTTTGTTTTGATTCCGTGTTCTAATAAGATTCCCTTGCACCTATATCAAAGGTTCAATGTTCGATTTAGTTAGTTGGTTGAAATACAAAATATAGTAAATAGATATGTTTTATTAGATTCTTTTTTGTTTACAAACAATATTTATTTTCCAAGATATGGCACTGGGCGGGAAAAGGAGTTGGGGAGGGGTTTCAAACTCTGCTGACGATGGAGGCAAAGGTTCTAAAGATGATGCCAATGAATCCTTCTTTTCGTTGGTTTCTCGTCCTCTTTTGGCACGGGGTTTCCTTCATTTACGACTGAGGAGGTTTTTGGGACTGTTTCTGGCATCTTGGTTTTGTGGCGTTGGCTTGCAGGGGAGGGTGTGCTTGCTTCGCTTGGTGCTGCAGCTTGGAGTTGGCCTGCTATGGTTGTTGCTTGTGCTTTGTGGGGTGCTGTGCAGAGTCTGTTTCTTCCTTTGGTGGCGTTTCCTTCTTTTGATCATGTCTCTGCTGCCTGTGGGTGTATGTTTTGTGGATGTGTTTTGAGAGTGCCGGCTGTCGTTCTTCAGCAGAATCTTGGTTCTCGTTTTTCCTGCGGTACTTGGCAAGGATTGGGTGCTGGTTTCCCCCCTTGTTTCTTTTGTGGGCCATGTGTCTACGGTGGGTTTTTTGTGGTGACTTCCTTGAAGAAATGTGGTTGAAGTTCAGGTCTATCTTCGCTCCTACTCGGCGTAGTAGGAGAGCTTGGGGTTTCTTCTTGTCAGTTTGTTCTTGTTCCTGCTTCTTCTTGGCTGTTACTAGCTCCTGCCTGTGGTGTGTTCGGTGTCACTTTTCTGGGGTTTCTCTTTTCTGGTTTGTTTTGGTTCTTTCTTTTCCCCTCTTTGTGGTTCGATGGTTGTTTCCCAGTGGCGGTATGTGAGGATTTTTCACCCCTCTTTGGCTCTGACCGGCGTGTTAGGGTTGCTTGGCGTGCTCTCTTGTTGGGCCTTCTCTTTACTGCTTTGCTGCGCGAGAACCCTTGTTACTCCTGGGGTTTGTTTGTTCCTGAGCACTCTGAGCTTGAGATTCCACACTCGGTGGTCGTTTGGCCTTTGATTGAGTTTCTACTTTTGGTGGTTGATAGGAATTTTCATTTTGAGATTGATTTTCTGTTTAATAAATGCCTGAATCCTATTGTGTATCTTTGGGTTACTCTGGCCTTTCCTATGGAGGTGGTCCTATCTTCTATTGAGGGGGAGATGGATGTGGCTGGTAGTGACCTTTTTCCTATAGAGGTGGAGCGAGATGCGTTTGATTACGCCCGATTGAACTGCTGGGGGGCTGATGATGCCCTATTTTGTGGATGGATGAGAGCTGATGCTGGCCTACACACTGTCTTCTTTTCTTTATCTTCTATAGAGGTGAAGATCTTGAAAAGAGAGCTGATCTTTATGGTGTTCTCTCTCAAGTTTAAGGGGTGCTGCAGTCACCACGATATGGTTGAGCTCGTGTTTCTCTCTTATAGTTGGGGAGAGATCAGATGGATTTGTAAGGCCGCTATTGCTGCCTTATGCACTTATGGTTACCTTTCCTATAGAGGCGGAAAGGGTGGTTTACTGGGCTCTGAAACTTCTGTTCTTGGAGATTTGGTCCGGATCTATGCTATGTAAGTTATATTACTGGGTTCAAGTTCCTTGTTAACTTCTGGATGTACAGGGCTGTGGATCCCTTCAAAATCTATAGGGGGGTTGTTGGTCCCGTCAAAACCAATGAGTGTAAGATTCATGTAAAAGCTTGGTTCTTGTTTGGGCTGACCGCTGGCTTTTGGCTGCGTGCTGGCTTGCTTTCCCTGTGGTGTTGTTGGTTGTTTTTGTCTTTTCTTTTGGGCAGCTTGATCTCCTTGGTGTGGGTTTTGGGTTCCCTTAAAACCTGAAGGTTTTGATTCCTTTCAAAACCTATTGCAAATGGTTTCGGGTCCATTCAAAACCTATTTTTCCTCTTTTCAAAACAATACTTATTTTCCAATCATTATCTTATGAATAAGATATTCTAGAATAACCTCTTTGGATTGTGATATCTTGAGTTATGGATTGAAAATATTTTGTAGATACTTTTGTGCTGAATTAGTTTGAGGAGCTAGATTTGAGTTTATCCTATGGAGACAGTCACTTGAGCAAGAGCCACTCAAGGTAACTATTGCCCGCTTTTATTTCTACACATTTTTTTCTACTACAGTAGTTATTTTCATGATTATGTTTTTCTTAATTTGATTCTTCATGTGGTGAATGTCAAGAAGATCTTGTCCTATATTCAAGCTTTAATTATTTCCATGCATTGTCATTTAGAGTGAGACAAATTAGTCAAGTTAGCAACATTAGTTACAAATTCTATTTCTTGACAGTGAACTAGTCACAATCTTTATCTATAAGTACCTGTAGCAATAGCTTAAGTATTACTTATTTTTACTATTATGCAATTTATGATTTTCAGTGTGTGTAAACAGCTATGCTAGGATGATATAGATAGTGAAAAGTCTTTGAATGCACATAGAGTGCCAGCATCATGAAAATCTTACGTTATCCCTAGTTGATAATTAAATGAATTTTTTTAAGGGTTTAGTGGATTGTTCAGTAGGACGCCCTTTGAATTGTGTGTTTGACACCAAGTTTACTGAGTTCATTAGTGGGCCTCTACATTTTTGGTGCCATTTTCGAGGATGTTACTACTTTCAAAGATTCATTATTTCAAGTTTTGATAGTTTAGTATTTTATTTTCAGCATTAGGAAATTAGGTTTTAATCCATCAATACTAGTACATTTCACTAACATTGTGCTAGAGTCGTTACTATACAAATTCACACCTATTGTATGTGGAGGTGAGAAGATTCCTTGGAATATTTCTCCCCTCATCACCCGAAGCTAGAAAGGGTATTGGTAATTACAGTGATTAGAGTGAGAGTATCCCTGAAGAAGAACTTTCCCTTTCACCAGCATGTACTCTAAATACAAAGGAGACCTTCCAAACCATGGTTGATGCATCGGTGGATGACCCACTAGAACATGTAACTTTTGAGTTCCCCATTTCCAGCCAAGAGAGGTCAATAGTCGTGAAGAATATACCTCCTTCAACATTTCATGTCTTCTATGTCTTGGTTAGTGATGATCTATATACCTTATTGTTTGAGTTTTATGTCCTATGTAGAAGTTATGACTACACAAAAAATGCATATAGACTCAAATTATTTCCAATAACCTTGAAGGATTCTACCTTAAGATGGTTTATGGGTTTGAAAAGAGATGTTGTTAAGATTGGGACACTGTGAAGACAAAATTCCCAAAGAAATACTAGGACTATTGTAGAGGAGTTGATAGAAGAAGGGATGACATTTTCAAAATGTCTCAGAAAGAAGATGAACCATTGGAGGACTACATAGAAAGGTTCCAGTTCTCCCTGAAGAAGAATCCATAAAATAGACTTTTAGAAGAATCCCTGAAATTGGTGGTTTTAAGAGGGGTCAATGATGACTGTATGGATGCCCTTAATCTTATTGGATCGGGAGATGTATCAAAATAACCTTTTGAAGAAACCTTCTATGTTTGTAGAAACTATTCAAGAACCTTTACCAAGGGGACAAGGGGGGAAAGAACATCTTCCATGAGTAAAATTGAGTAACTTGTTGTCCAACATGAAAGAAGATATCAAAGGCCATTAGTATACTAAAAATGTGATTAATTTAACCGGATACAATTTTGTTTCATGATCTATAATATCAATAAGCTAGTGTTAGCCTAGGTATTTAGTTAAAAATGAGTAGAACACTCTCTCACATAGTGTATTTCTAAGCTATAGGATCTAGTCTGTTATTTCACTTGTCTTTAATTATGCAGGAAACATTCTTGAAAGAATTTATCAACTACCAAATTTGGCAACTACATGAAAGAGCTATTATTGGTAAGTTTTGGAACCGTAGCCCCTCCAAAAATGATCTAATTAAATGGGTTGATGACCATTAGGTTGAAGTCAATGAATTTCATTACATAGATCAGGGCAAGGGGTTTTTTATCACTATTTTCCCCTCGAAGAAAGCAAGGGGTGTTTTCTTCAAAGTGAAGACATGATTTTTGCAAGGAACGAGATTGTATACCCAACCCTAGGTCCCTAACATTAATTCCCATTCTATAGACATAAATTTTGTACTATTTTGGGTTCTACTTTAAACCCCACTGCTTGAATACAAAGATCTAAAAATAATTGAAATTTTGTGCAATCAAATGGGTATATTTATGAAGCATGGTTGAACCTTTTTACACTAAATCCCTTGTATAGGTCTGTGTTTTGATACATACCACTAAATATCTACCATGAGCTTTCCAAATTCATTCTAGAAGTGGAATCTAGAGACAAGAAATATTCCTTGAAGGGTCAAGAACTTTTTGTGATTCCTACCACCTAAAGATTCATCCTAGTACAAAATTATTGTGTCAAGCTACACAACCTTGGGAGGCTCGTGGGGATGAAGAAAACATACTAATCAATAAATCAATCCTTCACAATTATAATTTTATCTTATTCTCAGAGATATCCTTAGTGACTAATGAGGCTGAATTAAAGAGTATTGAAGCCTCAGAGAAAATCCCTCCAAAAAGTTAGATGGAAGATAAGGATTTGATGGATGCCCAAGTGGAAAAGGATCCTTCTCCTCTAAAGGTTCTAGATTGGAGTAGGGAGAATGAGGTTTCAATGCAATTAAATTCTATGAGTGTAAGACTGGAAATTCTAGATTTAGAAATAATGAAAAACAATAATAGGAATATATAATTCGAGTATGGTCTCAAACTCTTTGGTAGAGGAAACATCGAATCAGGTTGTTTTAATCCAAGATACCGTGGTTGAATATTCGGTTAAGCAAGATGAAGGAGTGCCCTCTTATAGCACTACTGCTAAAGCCTTGGCCGTCAACTCTCCTTCTAATCCTAAACATGATGAGGATAACTATTAGTTATTTTTCTATTATTTTAGTACATTGTTTTAGACATCTCGAGTTACTTATTTCTTATATATTCCTAAAAGTTTACTATCTTTTATGATTATTATGTGAACTTGGACTTGATTTAAGTCTATATAAATATGATTATGATATGGTAGTTATTGTATGGTTAATAAGTGAATATGTATAAAATGTAATGAATATTTGTTTTTAAGATATGGTTATTAGTATTGTGTAGATGTTGTGTGAACTAACTCTTTGTAGACAAGGAGTCAGAGCAAGCAGAGTGTAGCTGGCAACAACTAGAAGGCACAACTCGTAGCCAAAGGAAGTTTCAGATAGCAATTCAGGGGAAGTTAGAATCTAGGGGAAGTTAGAAGAATGAAACAATTGCATATTGGAGGCGTCTATTTGTGAGGATTATTGTGAATCATTGCATCATTTAATAAGATTACTAGAGAATAGTTTTTCCATGATTTGGTGTCCAATATGACTATTTCCATGGTCTATGTTTTAGTTTTAAATAGTTGTAATAGAGTTACAGTCCTATTCCAATTCTTCTACCTTTTTAGGTATGTTTTAGTTACTCAAATTCTATCATGCTCTATTACATACAAAGTGGTGATTTATGATTATATTTTTGTTTTGATTCCGTGTTCTAATAAGATTCCCTTGCACCTATATCAAAGGTTCAATGTTCGATTTAGTTAGTTGGTTGAAATACAAAATATAGTAAATAGATATGTGTTATTAGATTCTTTTTTGTTTACAAACAATATTTATTTTCCAAGATATGGCACTGGGCGGGAAAAGGAGTGGGGGCGGGGTTTCAAACTCTGCTGACGATGGAGGCAAAGATTCTAAAGATGATGCCGATGAATCCTGCTTTTCTTTGGTTTCTCCTCCTCTTTTGGCATGGGGTTTTTTCTCGTTTGCATATGAGGTTTTTGGGACTGTTTCTGGCATCTTGGTTTGGTGGCGTCGGCTTGCAGGGGAGGGTGTGCTTGCTTTGCTTGGTGCTGTGGCTTGGAGTTGGCGTACTATGGTTGGTGCTTGTGCTTCGTGGGGTGCTGTGCAGAGTCTGTTTCTTCCTTTGGTGGCATTTCCTTATGTTGATCATGTCTCTGCTGCTTGTGGGTGTATGTTTTGTGGATGTGTTTTGAGAGTGCCGGCTGTCTTTCTTCAGCGGAATCTTGGTTCTCCTTCTTGCCTGCGGTACTTGGCAAGGATTGGGTGCTAGTTTCCCCCCTTGTTTCTTTTGTGGGCCATGTGTCTACGGTGGGTTTGTTGTGGTGACTTCCTTGAAGAAGTGTGGTTGAAGTTCAAGTCTATCTTCGCTCCTACTCGGCGTAGTAGGAGAGCTTGGGGTTTCTTCTTGTCAGTTTGTTCTTCTTCCTGCTTCTTCTTCGCTGTTCCTAGCTCCTTCCTGTGGTGTGTTCGGTGCCACTTTTCTGGGGTTTCTCTTTTTTGGTTTTTTTTGGTTCTTTCTTTTCCCCTCTTTGTGGTTCAGTGGTGTTTCCTAGTGGCGGTGTGTGAGGAGTTTGCACCGCTCTTTGGCTCTGACCGGTGTGTTAGGGTTGCTTGGCGTGCTCTCTTGTTGGGCCTTCTCTTTACTACTTTGCTACGCGGGAACGCCTGTTACTCCTGGAGTTTGTTTGTTCCTGAGCACTCTGAGTTTGAGTTTCTGCATTCGGTGGTTGTTTGGCCTTTGATTGAGTTTCTGCTTTTGGTGGTTGATAGGCATTTGCATTATGAGATTGATTTTCTGTTTAATAAATGCCTGAATCCTATTGTGTATCTTTGGGTTACTCTGGCCTTTCCTATGGAGGTGGTCCTATCTTCTATTGAGGGGGAGATGGATGTGGCTGTCAGTGACCTTTTTCCTATAGAGGTGGAGCGGGATGTGTTTGATTACGCCTAATTGAACTGCTGGGGGGCTGATGATGCCTTGTTTTATGGATGGATGAGAGCTGATGCTGGCATACAGACTATCTTCTTTTCTTTATCTTCTATAGAGGTGAAGATCTTGAAAAGAGAGCTGATCGTTATAGTGTTCTCTCTCAAGTGTAAGGGTTGCTGCAGTCACCACGATATGGTTGAGCTCGTGTTTCTGTCTTATAGTTGGGGAGAGATTAGATGGCTTTTGAAGGCCACTATTGCTGCCTTATGCACTTATGGTTACCTTTCCTATAGAGGCAGAAAGGGTGGTTTACTGGGCTCTGAAACTGCTGTTCTTGGAGATTTGGTCTAGATCTATGCTATGAAAGTTAAATTACTGGGTTCAAGGTCCATGTTAACTTTTGGATGTATAGGGTTGTGGATCCCTTCAAAATATATAGGTGGGTTGTTGGTTCCATCAAAATCAATGAGTGTAAGATTCATGCAAAAGCTTGGTTCTTGTTTGGGCTGCCCACTGGCTTTTGGTTGAGTGCTGGCTTGCTTTCTCTATGGTGTTGCTGGTTGTTTTTGTCTTTTCTTTTGGGAAGCCTGATCTCCTTGGTGTGGGTTTTGGGTCCCCTTAAAACCTAAAGGTTTCGGGTCCTTTCAAAACCTGTTGTAAATGGTTTCGGGTCCATTCAAAACCTATTCTTCCTATTTTTCAAAACAATAATTATTTTTTAATCATCATCTTATGAATAAGATATTCTAGAATAACCTCTTTGGATTGTGATATCTTGAGTTATGCATTGAAAATATTATGTAGATACTTTTGTGCTGAATTAGTTTGAGGAGCTATATTTGAGTTTATCCTATGGAGACAGTCACTTGAGCAAGAGTCACTCAAGGTAACTATTCCCCACTTTTATTTCTACACATTTTTTTCTACTACAGTAGTTATATTCATGATTATGTTTTTCTTAATTTGATTCTTCATGTGGTGAATGTTAAGAAGATCTTGTCCTATATTCAATCTTTAATTATTTCCATGCATTTTCATTTAGAGTGAGACAAATTAGTCAAGTTAGCAACATTAGTTACAAATTCTATTTCTTGACAGTGAACTAGTCACAATATTTATCTACAAGTACCTGTAGCAATAGCTTAAGTATTACTTATTTTTACTATTATGCAATTTATGATTTTCAGTGTGTGTAAACACCTATGCTAGGATGATATAGATAGTTACAAGTCTTTGAATGCACATAGAGTGCCATCATCATCAAAATCTTACGTTATCCCTAGTTGATAATTAAATGATTTTTTTTAAGGGTTTAGTGGTTTGTTCAGTAGGACGCCCCTTGAATTGTGTGTTTGACACCAAGTTTACTGAACATTAGTGGGCCTCTATAGTTTTGGTGCCATTTTTGATGATGTTGCTACTTTCAAAGATTCATTATTTCAAGTTTTAATATTTTAGTATTTTATTTTCAGCATTAAGAAATTAGGTTTTAATCCATCAATACTAGTACATTTCACTAACATTGTGCTAGAGTCGTTACTATACAAATTCACACCTATTGTATGTGGAGGTGAGAAGATTCCTTGGGAATATTTCTACCCTCATCACCTAAAGCTAGAAAGGATATTGGTAATTACAGTGATTAGAGTGAGAGTATCCCTGAGGAAGAACTTTCCCTTTCACCAACATCTATTCTAAATACAAAGGAGACCTTCCAAACCATGGTTGATCCAATGGTGGATGACCCACTAGAAGATGTAACTTTTGAGTTCCCAATTTCCAGCCAAGAGAGATCAACTGTCTTGAAGAATATATCTCCTTCAACATTTCATGTCTTCTATGTCTTGGTTAGTGATGATCTATGTACGTTATTGATTGAGTTTTATGTCCTATGTAGAAGTTGACTACAAAAAAATGCATATAGACTCAAATTATTTCAAATAACCTTCAAGGATTCTACCTTAAGATGGTTTATGGGTTTGAAAAGAGATGTTGTTAAGATTGGGACACTGTGAAGACAAAATTCCCAAAGAAATACTAGGACTATTGTAGAGGAGTTGATAGAAGAAGGGATGACATTTTCAAAATGTCTCAGAAAGAAGATGAACCATTGGAGGACTACATAGAAAGGTTCCAATTCTCCTTGAAGAAGAATCCATAAAATAGAATTTTAGAAGAATCCCTGAAATTGGTGGTTTTAAGAGGGGTCAATGATGACTGTATGGATGCCCTTAATCTTATTGGATTGGGAGATGTATCAAAATTACCTTTTGAAGAAACCTTCTAAGTTTGTAGAAACTATTCAAGAACCTTTACCAAGGGGACAAAGGGGGAAAGAACATCTTCCATGAGTAAAATTGAGTAACTTGTTGTCCAACATGAAAGAAGATATCAAAGGCCATTAGTATACTAAAAATGTGATTAATTTAACGGGATACAATTTTGTTTCATGATCTATAAAATCAATAAGCTAGTGTTAGCCTAGGTATTTAGTTAAAAATGAGTAGAACACTCTCTCACATAGTGTATTTCTAAGCTATAGGATCTAGTCTATTACTTCACTTGTGTTTAATTATCCTATGATGATATATAGGAATTCCCTCATTAGTCGTATAGGGACAAACATGTAGAATAGTTACCTATTTATTCTAGTTAGCCCATAATCATTATAACCCAAATGATGAGTGCTTTCATTGGAAGCCTATGTTGCCTAGGTTTGGTTACAGGTACATAGCACTGTAGGGTTGTATAAATAAATCTGAAGCATCAAAACAACTAAAGATGCCATTAAGGAATGTTCCATTTATGTTGTACCATGTAATATAAAGAGTATATTAGATGTATCAATTGAACATGACTTGAAAATTGTATTTCTTTAGGTCCAAATTTAAGTGGCAAGATGATACAACTTAAATATTTAATATATGTATATTTCTTAATCTTTAGAGGGACTCCTAAATGATCATGGTATTTTATCTTAAGGCAAGTATTAACTCAAAAAAATATTGTGTATATGGCATACTAATTTGTGGCATCAACAAGAATTGTGAATAATGAGATCATATTTTTCCACCATAATGTATAATGAGATATAGTAGCTATGCTGTGGCATATTTCCATCAATTAATACAATTGATTGTGAGGAGAATATGTAATAGTAGTTACGATTGCCCTCATAAAGACATGTACATATGATGTTTCATGCACGTCAAATGTGCGTAATCTAAACTATCAGCAAGTCCATATTATTTGTAGAATTTAAAAAAATATTTCTGTAAAAAATTATAATATTTTATTTACTAGTTAAACAGAAATCTGAAAAGGCTCAACACATAGAGATTAATATTTACATGGCTTGTACATTATTTAGTGCAAAAAGCATATTTAGGAGGCAGGATCACAAATTACATCGGAAGTTGACTGAAAATGAAAGAGAGGGGAAGAGGAAATGAAGAAGAGGGTGATGATTATTTAAAGAGAATCACACTTAGTGGGCTTGAAAGAGAGCGTATTCTTAGCGTTGTCGTAAAGGATATGGAAGTTTTGCTGCTGTATGTTTCCGAAGATGGACGGATTCCCTGATGGTTCACCCAACATTGCCAAGCACAGGAGATTTTCAGATATTTGAATGAAAACGTTGTCTGCTGGAAGTTCGTAATCGACGCCACCTTTGAAGTTGAAGATGAGAGTTGGGAAGCTGATCTGACCGGATGTCTGGTAACAAAGATCCAACCCTGTAGAAGAGCCGTCGACAGGAGTGAGATCAGGGCAAGGGTTTTTTTATCACTATTTTCTCCTCGAAGAAAGCAAGGGATGTTTTCTTCAAAGTGAAGACATGATTTTTGCAAGGAACGAGATTGTATGCCCAACCCTAGGTCCCCAACATTAACCCCCATTCTATAGACATAGATTTTGTACTATTTTGGGTTCTACTTTAAACCCCACTGCTTTAATACAAAGATCTAAAAATAATTGAAATTTTGTGCAATCAAATGGGTATATTTATGAAGCATGTTTAAACCTTTTTACACTAAATCCGTTGTATAGGTCTGTGTTTTGATATGTACCACTAAATATCTACCATGAGCTTTCCAAATTTATTCTAGAAGTGGAATCTAGAGACAAGAAATATTCCTCGAAGGGCCTAGAACTTTTTGTCATTCCTACCACCTAAAGATTCATCCTAGTACAAAATTATTGTGTCAAGCTACACAACCTTGGGAGGCTCATGGGGATGAAGAAAACATACTAATCAATAAAACAATCCTTCACAATTATAATTTTATCTTATTCTCATATATATCCTTAGTGACTAATGAGGCTGAATTAAAGACTATTGAAGCCTTGGAGAAAATCCCTCCAAAAAGTAAGATGGAAGATAAGGATTTGATGGATGCCCAAGTGGAAAAGGATCCTTCTCCTCTAAAGGTTCTAGATTGGAGCAGGGAGAATGAGGTTTCAATGCAATTAAATTCTATGAGTGTAATACTGGAAATTGAAGATTTAGAAATAATGAAAAACAATAATAGGAATACATAATTCGAGTACGGTCTCAAACTCTTTGGTAGAGGAAACATCGAATCAGGTTTTTTTAATCAAAGATACGATGGTTGAATATTCGGTTAAGCAAGATGAAGGAGTGTCCTCTTATAGCACTACTGCTAAAGCTTTGGCCCTAATTCCTTCTAATCCTAAACATGATGAGGATAACTATTAGTATATTAGGGTTGCTTGGCATGCTCTCTTGTTGGGCCTTCTCTTTACTGCTTTGCTGCATGGGAATCCCTCTTACTCGTAGGGTTTGTTTGTTCCTGAGCACTTTGAGCTTGAGTTTCCGCACTCAGTGGTCGTTTGGCCTTTGATTGAGTTTGTTCTTTTTTTGGTTGATAGGAATTTGCATTCTGAGATTGATTTTCTGTTTAATAAATGAATGAATCCTATTGTGTATCTTTGGGTTACTCTAGCCTTTCCTATGAAGGTGGTCCTATCTTCTATTGAGGGGGAGATGGATGTGGCTGGCAGTGACCTTTTTCCTATAGAGGTGGAGAGAGATGCGTTTGATTACGCCCGATTGAACTGCTGGGGGGCTGATGATGCCCTGTTTTGTGGATGGATGAGAGCTGATGCTGGCCTACACACTGTCTTCTTTTCTTTATCTTCTATAGAGGTGAAGATCTTGAAAAGAGAGCCGATCTTTATGGTGTTCTCTCTCAAGTTTAAGGGGTGCTGCAGTCACCACGATATGGTTGAGCTCGTGTTTCTCTCTTATAGTAGGGGAGAGATCAGATGGCTTTGTAAGGCCGCTATTGCTGCCTTATGCACTTATGGTTACCTTTCCTATAGAGGCGGAAAGGGTGGTTTACTGGGCTCTGAAACTTCTGTTCTTGGAGATTTGGTCCAGATCTATGCTATGTAAGTTATATTACTGGGTTCAAGGTCCCTGTTAACTTCTGGATGTACAGGGCTGTGGATCCCTTCAAAATCTATAGGTGGGTTGTTGGTCCTGTCAAAACCAATGAGTGTAAGATTCATGTAAAAGCTTGGTTCTTGTTTGGGCTGACCGTTGGCTTTTGGCTGCGTGCTGGCTTACTTTCCCTGTGGTGTTGTTGGTTGTTTTTGTCTTTTCTTTTGGGCAGCTTGATCTCCTTGGTGTGGGTTTTGGGTTCCCTTAAAACCTGAAGGTTTTGGGTCCTTTCAAAACCTGTTGCAAATGGTTTCGGGTCCATTCAAAACCTATTTTTCCTCTTTTCAAAACAATACTTATTTTCCAATCATGATCTTATGAATAAGATATTCTAGAATAACCTCTTTGGATTGTGATATCTTGAGTTATGGATTGAAAATATTTTGTAGATACTTTTGTGTTGAATTAGTTTGAGGAGCTAGATTTGAGTTTATCCTATGGAGACAGTCACTTGAGCAAGAGCCACTCAAGGTAACTATTGCCCGCTTTTATTTCTACACATTTTTTTCTACTACAGTAGTTATTTTCATGATTATGTTTTTCTTAATTTGATTCTTCATGTGGTGAATGTCAAGAAGATCTTGTCCTATATTCAAGCTTTAATTATTTCCATGCATTGTCATTTAGAGTGAGACAAATTAGTCAAGTTAGCAACATTAGTTACAAATTCTATTTCTTGACAGTGAACTAGTCACAATCTTTATCTAGAAGTACCTGTAGCAATAGCTTAAGTATTACTTATTTTTACTATTATGCAATTTATGATTTTCAGTGTGTGTAAACACCTATGCTAGGATGATATAGATAGTGAAAAGTCTTTGAATGCACATAGAGTGCCATGATCATGAAAATCTTACGTTATCCCTAGTTGATAATTAAATGAATTTTTTTAAGGGTTTAGTGGATTGTTCAGTAGGACGCCCTTTGAATTGTGTGTTTGACACCAAGTTTACTGAGTTCATTAGTGGGCCTCTACATTTTTGGTGCCATTTTCGAGGATGTTCCTACTTTCAAAGATTCATTATTTCAAGTTTTCATAATTTATTATTTTATTTTGAGCATTAAGAAATTAGGTTTTAATCCATCAATACTAGTACATTTCACTAACATTGTGCTAGAGTCGTTACTATACAAATTCACACCTATTGTATGTGGAGGTGAGAAGATTCCTTGGAATATTTCTCCCCTCATCACCCGAAGCTAGACAGGGTATTGGTAATTACAGTGATTAGAGTGAGAGTATCCCTGAAGAAGAACTTTCCCTTTCACCAACATGTACTCTAAATACAAAGGAGACCTTCCAAACCATGGTTGATGCATCGGTGGATGACCCACTAGAACATGTAACTTTTGAGTTCCCCATTTCCAGCCAAGAGAGGTCAATAGTCGTGAAGAATATACCTCCTTCAACATTTCATGTCTTCTATGTCTTGGTTAGTGATGATCTATATACCTTATTGTTTGAGTTTTATGTCCTATGTAGAAGTTATGACTACACAAAAAATGCATAAAGACTCAAATTATTTCCAATAACCTTGAAGGATTCTACCTTAAGATGGTTTATGGGTTTGAAAAGAGATGTTGTTAAGATTGGGACACTGTGAAGACAAAATTCCCAAAGAAATACTAGGACTATTGTAGAGGAGTTGATAGAAGAAGGGATGACATTTTCAAAATGTCTCAGAAAGAAGATGAACCATTGGAGGACTACATAGAAAGGTTCCAGTTCTCCCTGAAGAAGAATCCATAAAATAGACTTTTAGAAGAATCCCTGAAATTGGTGGTTTTAAGAGGGGTCAATGATGACTGTATGGATGCCCTTAATCTTATTGGATCGGGAGATGTATCAAAATTACCTTTTGAAGAAACCTTCTAAGTTTGTAGAAACTATTCAAGAACCTTTACCAAGGGGACAAGGGGGGAAAGAACATCTTCCACGAGTAAAATTGAGTAACTTGTTGTCCAACATGAAAGAAGATATCAAAGGCCATTAGTATACTAAAAATGTGATTAATTTAACGGGATACAATTTTGTTTCCTGATCTATAAAATCAATAAGCTAGTGTTAGCCTGGGTATTTAGTTAAAAATGAGTAGAACACTCTCTCACATAGTGTATTTCTAAGCTATAGGATCTAGTCTATTACTTCACTTGTCTTTAATTATCCTATGATGATATATAGGAATTCCCCCATTAGTCGTATAGGGACAAACATGTAGAATAGTTACCTATTTATTCTAGTTAGCCCATAATCATTATAACCCAAATGATGAGTGCTTTCATTGTAAGCCTATGTTGCCTAGGTTTGGTTACAGGTACATAGCACTCTAGGGTTGAATAAATAAATCTGGAGCATCAAAACAACTAAAGGTGCCATTAACGAATGTTCCATTTATGTTGTACCAAGTAATATAAAGAGTATATTAGATGTGTCAATTGAACATGACTTGAAAATTGTATTTCTTTAGGTCCAAATTTGAGTGGCAAGATGATACAACTTAAATATTTAATATATGTATATTTCTTAATCTTTAGAGGGACTCCTAAATGATCATGGTATTTTATCTTAAGGCAAGTATTAACTCAAAAAAATATTGTGTATATGGCATACTAATTTGTGGCATCAACAAGAATTGTGAATAATGAGATCATATTTTTCCACCATAATGTACAATGAGATATAGTAGCTATGCTGTGGCATATTTCCATCAATTAATACAATTGATTGTGAGGAGAATATGTAATAGTAGTTACGATTGCCCTCATAAAGACATGTACATATGATGTTTCATGCACGTCAAATGTGCGTAATCTAAACTATCAGCAAGTCCATATTACTTGTTGAATTTAAAAGAATATTTCTGTAAAAAATTCTAATATTTTATTTACTAGTTAAACAGAAAACTGAAAAGGCTCAACACATAGAGATTAATATTTACATGGCTTGTACATTAGCTAGTGCAAAAAGCATATTTAGGAGGCAGGATCACAAATTACATCGGAAGTTGACCGAAAATGAAAGAGAGAGGGGAAGAGGAAATGAAGAAGAGGGTGATGATTATTTAAAGAGAATCACACTTAGTGGGCTTGAAAGAGAGCGTATTCTTAGCGTTGTCGTAAAGGATATGGAAGTTTTGCTGCTGTATGTTTCCGAAGATGGAAGGATTCCCTGATGGTTCACCCAACATTGCCAAGCACAGGAGATTTTCAGATATTTGAATGAAAACGTTGTCTGCTGGAAGTTCGTAATCGACGCCACCTTTGAAGTTGAAGACGAGGGTTGGCAAGCTGATCTGACCGGATGTCTGGTAACAAAGATCCAACCCCGTAGAAGAGCCGTCGACAGGAGTGAGATCAATGGCTGACTGAATTGCATCCTTCATAGGAGAGTAGGCAGCTTCGTCCAAATAGGTGATCGTGGTTCCGGAGTCGATGATCATACCTCCGCTGCCGTCCGGTTGCAGATCAAAAGTTCCAGGAGGAATATCTACGGCCTTACCATTGAGTGTGATTCCTGTAATAGGAATGTACCAGAAAGTGGGAATGATGCTGCTCTTAATGAGTGGGAAGGTCTTGGCTCCGCTCAAGGAAGCACCCTCGCCGAAAAAGAGAGGGCTGGTTTGTGAAGAAGAGTCGGTGATGGACAAAAGACAGTAAGAGAACTTGTTCTCTGCTTTGGAACCGAGCTGTGAGACAAGTGAGAGACCTCCTCTTCCCAATCCAACGAGACCGCCGCCCTGAGAGAATCCTTGTCCTTCGTTGTCATGCCCGCATCCAAAGGCAATGCCTGCAACCTTGCTGCCGCTCCCAATTGACAATGTCTCGTAAGCCAGGTCACCGCTGGTGAAGGAACCATCGCCATACTGATACATAAAGGTACAATCTGGATTGCATCCGGTCTGTGTATTCCCCAAAGCGTCGCAAAGAGAATCGCCGCAGGGAACTGTAGAAAATGTGGAGGATTTGGAGGGGTCGAAGATTGGCGTAGGTTGAGAGAAGCAGTCCTCGCAAGGCTTGCATTGAGTCCAAATCAGATCGCTCCCCGTGTCCACAATCGCTTCGAAGGTCACAGAGGGCGTTCCCACGGCAACGCTCATCAGAAATTCTCCATCCCCGACCTGAATGGGCGTTTCAGCGTCTAATTGCCCACTTATCTGCTGCTTTGCAAATGCCTCTATCTTCTTCATTCGTCTCGTACTTCGATCCACAGCCAAACGCAACCTCTCAGAAATGCTCAACTCTCGCTGTGATATGCGCGTCATATTCACCCTTAGGTTTACATTTTCAGCGCTGCTAAATTTCGGCCAAGCACTAAACAGTCTGTCCGAGGAACATGATATCATTGGAAAAGTAAAGCATATCAAGGCCACAAGACCCAAAAGCTTTGAATACTCCATTTTTCCTTTTCTTTTCTAAAGCTGGGAACCGCTTTCTGCTCTCATCTATTCCACCCCCTACATTATATATAGACAGAGCCTTACATCAAAATTAAATTCCAGCGCCATTCAATGGTTGGTGAAATTGGTTTATTCCTCCTTTCAACAGATTCTCCCACTTGTCCAAATAAGAAGATCGATCCTCTTATTAGGATGTGCTTGATTGGACGAATTTATTTAATTTTGCTTTCTCTGTCTGTCCCCATCTCAACTCTGGACTTGTTCTTATATAGGCCACTGCAATTGGAAATGAATCGTATTTTTTTGGTTCACTCCTTCCCCTAGTATTTCCGTGCACTCAACGGAAAATCTCTGGACCCATTGGGATCGAAATTCGAAAAGGTGTAATCGGGGACACTAATTTATATTTCTCTGCCTTTAAAAATGTTTTAAATCAGTTTACATGTAATTATTCTCTCTTAATCAGTATTCTTGGTGTTCACACTTTTAGCGCTTTCTACCTTTCAATCATTTACGAGAGCTCTATTTATGTTTAAAAAGTTTATACTATTATTAAACTTAAATATTTTTCTCACTCTCATGCTTGTGCTTAGTTTAGGTTAAAGTTAATTCCATTAATTTTCAGTCATTTGCAATATCTAAAATCACAATTATATAGTAGACATAAATACCAAGATGTAAAGGATGGGTAGGGAATAGTAGACATAAAAAATGTTACACATAATAATATGTGTATGAGTTGATGGGATAAGATAGAATATAAGGGGATGTTTTTAATCCATTTGTCAATATATAGTTATCTTAATTCATCCTCTAATAATAGGCCCAAAACTAATTAGAATTTGAGTTGATATGAAAATTTCACCATTAAACTCTGACCCTCTATTGAGGAGCATTTGAATCCTAAAATAGTCATATATCTCAAAGTATATGGATAATAGAAAGTATTAATGGACTTAAATACTTATAAAATGATACCAAGTATAGATAAAGTAATGGACCCCAGTAGATGGATACATTTTTCAAGAATGCATTCATTATTGGTTGCTCAAATAGTGTTGAGTTGGCCAATACTGAGAGAGGTTAACATGGAAGGATCCCATATCCACTTGTAGGTGTAGATAGAGCATTCATAGATTCCATAAACTCTGATAACTCCTCTATCATGGATTGACATTTTTTTGCTCATAGGGCTCTTAAGAAAACACACTAGAATATTGTACTCTGAAATAATTAGGTGACCCAAACCTCAATGAGAGAGCTTTGAGTGTGAAACACCTCCAACAGGAAAAACTAATTTTTTTTGACCAATAGATACACCATGGAGAGGGTTTCCAGATGGTAGGGCTTGGCACAAGCTTGCACACTAGTCAAAAATTTATGAACAATCAAGATAGCTCAAGGGTTGGAATCAAGGAGGCAGTTCTCAAAGTACATTGAACACTTGGAAGGGTTCTACGGGCTGGAAGAAGTCTATATTCTATCACTTTCTGCTAGGTTAGTCCAAAATTCGAGGGCCCACTGGCACTCTCTCAAAGACATTGGAAGGTGGGAAGGGTACTGCGAATTTTCCTAACAACATCTCCATTATGAAACCAAGCTAATCTGGTGCCCCCTTTAACTCTCCTTTACCAGGGAAACCATGGAGCCAAAATCCTACTCAAAACTTATTAAAAAGTATAACAAGGAGAGCTAAAACCCTAACTTTTAGCAAAATGGTAAGAACTTGAGGAATCAACTACAACAAAAGGAAGTGAAGCTTCTAGTGAATCAATTTAATAGGGCCCAAGAAAGGAATAAAAGTCTAAGAGTTGATATCCAGGAAACATTCTTGAAAGAATTTATCAACTACCAAATTAGGCAACTTCATGAAAGAGCTATTATTGGTAAGTTTTGGAACCGTAGCCCCTCCAAAAATGATCTAATTAAATGGGTTGATGACCATTAGGTTGAAGTCAATGAATTTCATTACATAGATCAAGGCAAGGGGTTTTTTATCACTATTTTCTCCTCGAAGAAAGCAAGGGATGTTTTCTTCAAAGTGAAGACATGATTTTTGCAAGGGACGAGATTGTATACCCAACCCTAGGTCCCCAACATTAATCCCCATTCTATAGACATAAATTTTGTACTATTTTGGGTTCTACTTTAAACCCCACTGCTTGAATACAAAGATCTAAAAATAATTGAAATTTTGTGCAATCAAATGGGTATATTTATGAAGCATGGTTGAACCTTTTTACACTAAATCCCTTGTATAGGTCTGTGTTTTGATATGTACCACTAAATATCTACCACGAGCTTTCCAAATTCATTCTAGAAGTGGAATCTAGAGACAAGAAATATTCCTCGAAGGGCCAAGAACTTTTTGTCATTCCTACCACCTAAAGATTCATCCTAGTACAAAATTATTGTGTCAAGCTACACAACCTTTGGAGGCTCGTGGGGATGAAGAAAACATACTAATCAATAAAACAATCCTTCACAATTATAATTTTATCTTATTCTCAGAGATATCCTTAGTGACTAATGAGGTTGAATTAAAGAGTATTGAAGCCTCGAAGAAAATCCCTCCAAAAAGTCAGATGGAAGATAAGGATTTGATGGATGCCCAAGTGGAAAAGGATCCTTCTCCTCTAAAGGTTCTAGATTGGAGCAGGGAGAATGAGGTTTCAATGCAATTAAATTCTATGAGTGTAATACTGGAAATTGAAGATTTAGAAATAATGAAAAACAATAATAGGAATACATAATTCGAGTATGGTCTCAAACTCTTTGGTAGAGGAAACATCGAATCAGGTTGTTTTAATCCAAGATACCATGGTTGAATATTCGGTTAAGCAAGATGAAGGAGTGCCCTCTTATAGCAATACTGCTAAAGCCTTGGCCCTCAACTCTCCTTCTAATCCTAAACATGATGAGGATAACTATTAGTTATTTTTCTATTATTTTAGTACATTCTTTTAGACATCTCGAGTTACTTATTTCTTATATATTCCTAAAAGTTTACTATCTTTTATGATCATTATGCGAACTTGGACCTGATTTAAGTCTATATAAATATGATTATGATATGGTAGTTATTGTATGGTTAATAAGTGAATATGTATAAAATGTAATGAATATTTGTTTTTAAGATATGGTTATTAGTATTGTGTAGATGTTGTGTGAACTAACTCTTTGTAGACAAGGAGTCAGAGCAAGCAGAGTGTAGCTGGCAACAACTAGAAGGCACAACTCGTAGCCAAAGGAAGTTTCAGATAGCAATCCAGGGGAAGTTAGAATCCAGGGGAAGTTAGAAGAATGAGACAATTGCATATTGGAGGCGTCTATTTGTGAGGATTATTGTGAATCATTGCATCATTTAATAAGATTACTAGAGAATAGTTTTTCCATGATTTGGAATCCAATATGACTATTTCCATTGTCTATGTTTTAGTTTTAAATAGTTGTAATAGAGTTACAGTCCTATTCCAATTCTTCTACCTTTTTGGGTATGTTTTAGTTACTCAAATTCTATCATGCTCTAATATGTACAAAGTGGTGATTTATGATTATATTTTTGTTTTGATTCCGTGTTCTAATAAGATTCCCTTGCACCTATATCAAAGGTTCAATGTTCGATTTAGTTAGTTGGTTGAAATACAAAATATAGTAAATAGATATGTTTTATTAGATTCTTTTTTGTTTACAAACAATATTTATTTTCCAAGATATGGCACTGGGCGGGAAAAGGAGTTGGGGAGGGGTTTCAAACTCTGCTGACGATGGAGGCAAAGGTTCTAAAGATGATGCCAATGAATCCTTCTTTTCGTTGGTTTCTCGTCCTCTTTTGGCACGGGGTTTCCTCTCATTTGCGTCTGAGGAGGTTTTTGGGACTGTTTCTGGCATCTTGGTTTTGTGGCGTTGGCTTGCAGGGGAGGGTGTGCTTGCTTCGCTTGGTGCTGCAGCTTGGAGTTGGCCTGCTATGGTTGTTGCTTGTGCTTTGTGGGGTGCTGTGCAGAGTCTGTTTCTTCCTTTGGTGGCGTTTCCTTCTTTTGATCATGTCTCTGCTGCCTGTGGGTGTATGTTTTGTGGATGTGTTTTGAGAGTGCCGGCTGTCGTTCTTCAGCAGAATCTTGGTTCTCGTTCTTTCCTGCGGTACTTGGCAAGGATTGGGTGCTGGTTGCCCCCTTGTTTCTTTTGTGGGCCATGTGTCTACGGTGGGTTTTTTGTGGTGACTTCCTTGAAGAAATGTGGTTGAAGTTCAGGTCTATCTTCGCTCCTACTCGGCGTAGTAGGAGAGCTTGGGGTTTCTTCTTGTCAGTTTGTTCTTGTTCCTGCTTCTTCTTGGCTGTTACTAGCTCCTGCCTGTGGTGTGTTCGGTGTCACTTTTCTGGGGTTTCTCTTTTCTGGTTTGTTTTGGTTCTTTCTTTTCCCCTCTTTGTGGTTCGATGGTTGTTTCCCAGTGGCGGTATGTGAGGATTTTTCACCCCTCTTTGGCTCTGACCGGCGTGTTAGGGTTGCTTGGCGTGCTCTCTTGTTGGGCCTTCTCTTTACTGCTTTGCTGCGCGAGAACCCTTGTTACTCCTGGGGTTTGTTTGTTCCTGAGCACTCTGAGCTTGAGATTCCACACTCGGTGGTCGTTTGGCCTTTGATTGAGTTTCTACTTTTGGTGGTTGATAGGAATTTTCATTTTGAGATTGATTTTCTGTTTAATAAATGCCTGAATCCTATTGTGTATCTTTGGGTTACTCTGGCCTTTCCTATGGAGGTGGTCCTATCTTCTATTGAGGGGGAGATGGATGTGGCTGGTAGTGACCTTTTTCCTATAGAGGTGGAGCGAGATGCGTTTGATTACGCCCGATTGAACTGCTGGGGGGCTGATGATGCCCTATTTTGTGGATGGATGAGAGCTGATGCTGGCCTACACACTGTCTTCTTTTCTTTATCTTCTATAGAGGTGAAGATCTTGAAAAGAGAGCCGATCTTTATGGTGTTCTCTCTCAAGTTTAAGGGGTGCTGCAGTCACCACGATATGGTTGAGCTCGTGTTTCTCTCTTATAGTAGGGGAGAGATCAGATGGCTTTGTAAGGCCGCTATTGCTGCCTTATGCACTTATGGTTACCTTTCCTATAGAGGCGGAAAGGGTGGTTTACTGGGCTCTGAAACTTCTGTTCTTGGAGATTTGGTCCAGATCTATGCTATGTAAGTTATATTACTGGGTTCAAGGTCCCTGTTAACTTCTGGATGTACAGGGCTGTGGATCCCTTCAAAATCTATAGGTGGGTTGTTGGTCCTGTCAAAACCAATGAGTGTAAGATTCATGTAAAAGCTTGGTTCTTGTTTGGGCTGACCGTTGGCTTTTGGCTGCGTGCTGGCTTACTTTCCCTGTGGTGTTGTTGGTTGTTTTTGTCTTTTCTTTTGGGCAGCTTGATCTCCTTGGTGTGGGTTTTGGGTTCCCTTAAAACCTGAAGGTTTTGATTCCTTTCAAAACCTGTTGCAAATGGTTTCGGGTCCATTCAAAACCTATTTTTCCTCTTTTCAAAACAATACTTATTTTCCAATCATGATCTTATGAATAAGATATTCTAGAATAACCTCTTTGGATTGTGATATCTTGAGTTATGGATTGAAAATATTTTGTAGATACTTTTGTGCTGAATTAGTTTGAGGAGCTAGATTTGAGTTTATCCTATGGAGACAGTCACTTGAGCAAGAGCCACTCAAGGTAACTATTGCCCGCTTTTATTTCTACACATTTTTTTCTACTACAGTAGTTATTTTCATGATTATGTTTTTCTTAATTTGATTCTTCATGTGGTGAATGTCAAGAAGATCTTGTCCTATATTCAAGCTTTAATTATTTCCATGCATTGTCATTTAGAGTGAGACAAATTAGTCAAGTTAGCAACATTAGTTACAAATTCTATTTCTTGACAGTGAACTAGTCACAATCTTTATCTAGAAGTACCTGTAGCAATAGCTTAAGTATTACTTATTTTTACTATTATGCAATTTATGATTTTCAGTGTGTGTAAACACCTATGCTAGGATGATATAGATAGTGAAAAGTCTTTGAATGCACATAGAGTGCCATGATCATGAAAATCTTACGTTATCCCTAGTTGATAATTAAATGAATTTTTTTAAGGGTTTAGTGGATTGTTCAGTAGGACGCCCTTTGAATTGTGTGTTTGACACCAAGTTTACTGAGTTCATTAGTGGGCATCTACATTTTTGGTGCCATTTTCGAGGATGTTCCTACTTTCAAAGATTCATTATTTCAAGTTTTCATAATTTATTATTTTATTTTGAGCATTAAGAAATTAGGTTTTAATCCATCAATACTAGTACATTTCACTAACATTGTGCTAGAGTCGTTACTATACAAATTCACACCTATTGTATGTGGAGGTGAGAAGATTCCTTGGAATATTTCTCCCCTCATCACCCGAAGCTAGAAAGGGTATTGGTAATTACAGTGTTTAGAGTGAGAGTATCCCTGAAGAAGAACTTTCCCTTTCACCAACATGTACTCTAAATACAAAGGAGACCTTCCAAACCATGGTTGATGCATCGGTGGATGACCCACTAGAACATGTAACTTTTGAGTTCCCCATTTCCAGCCAAGAGAGATCAATAGTCGTGAAGAATATACCTCCTTCAACATTTCATGTCTTCTATGTCTTGGTTAGTGATGATCTATATACCTTATTGTTTGAGTTTTATGTCCTATGTAGAAGTTATGACTACACAAAAAATGCATATAGACTCAAATTATTTCCAATAACCTTGAAGGATTCTACCTTAAGATGGTTTATGGGTTTGAAAAGAGATGTTGTTAAGATTGGGACACTGTGAAGACAAAATTCCCAAAGAAATACTAGGACTATTGTAGAGGAGTTGATAGAAGAAGGGATGACATTTTCAAAATGTCTCAGAAAGAAGATGAACCATTGGAGGACTACATAGAAAGGTTCCAGTTCTCCCTGAAGAAGAATCCATAAAATAGACTTTTAGAAGAATCCCTGAAATTGGTGGTTTTAAGAGGGGTCAATGATGACTGTATGGATGCCCTTAATCTTATTGGATCGGGAGATGTATCAAAATTACCTTTTGAAGAAACCTTCTAAGTTTGTAGAAACTATTCAAGAACCTTTACCAAGGGGACAAGGGGGGAAAGAACATCTTCCACGAGTAAAATTGAGTAACTTGTTGTCCAACATGAAAGAAGATATCAAAGGCCATTAGTATACTAAAAATGTGATTAATTTAACGGGATACAATTTTGTTTCCTGATCTATAAAATCAATAAGCTAGTGTTAGCCTGGGTATTTAGTTAAAAATGAGTAGAACACTCTCTCACATAGTGTATTTCTAAGCTATAGGATCTAGTCTATTACTTCACTTGTCTTTAATTATCCTATGATGATATATAGGAATTCCCCCATTAGTCGTATAGGGACAAACATGTAGAATAGTTACCTATTTATTCTAGTTAGCCCATAATCATTATAACCCAAATGATGAGTGCTTTCATTGTAAGCCTATGTTGCCTAGGTTTGGTTACAGGTACATAGCACTCTAGGGTTGAATAAATAAATCTGGAGCATCAAAACAACTAAAGGTGCCATTAACGAATGTTCCATTTATGTTGTACCAAGTAATATAAAGAGTATATTAGATGTGACAATTGAACATGACTTGAAAATTATATTTCTTTAGGTCCAAATTTGAGTGGCAAGATGATACAACTTAAATATTTAATATATGTATATTTCTTAATCTTTAGAGGGACTCCTAAATGATCATGGTATTTTATCTTAAGGCAAGTATTAACTCAAAAAAATATTGTGTATATGGCATACTAATTTGTGGCATCAACAAGAATTGTGAATAATGAGATCATATTTTTCCACCATAATGTACAATGAGATATAGTAGCTATGCTGTGGCATATTTCCATCAATTAATACAATTGATTGTGAGGAGAATATGTAATAGTAGTTACGATTGCCCTCATAAAGACATGTACATATGATGTTTCATGCACGTCAAATGTGCGTAATCTAAACTATCAGCAAGTCCATATTACTTGTTGAATTTAAAAGAATATTTGTGTAAAAAATTCTAATATTTTATTTACTAGTTAAACAGAAAACTGAAAAGGCTCAACACATAGAGATTAATATTTACATGGCTTGTACATTAGCTAGTGCAAAAAGCATATTTAGGAGGCAGGATCACAAATTACATCGGAAGTTGACCGAAAATGAAAGAGAGAGGGGAAGAGGAAATGAAGAAGAGGGTGATGATTATTTAAAGAGAATCACACTTAGTGGGCTTGAAAGAGAGCGTATTCTTAGCGTTGTCGTAAAGGATATGGAAGTTTTGCTGCTGTATGTTTCCGAAGATGGAAGGATTCCCTGATGGTTCATCCAACATTGCCAAGCACAGGAGATTTTCAGATATTTGAATGAAAACGTTGTCTGCTGGAAGTTCGTAATCGACGCCACCTTTGAAGTTGAAGACGAGGGTTGGCAAGCTGATCTGACCGGATGTCTGGTAACAAAGATCCAACCCCGTAGAAGAGCCGTCGACAGGAGTGAGATCAATGGCTGACTGAATTGCATCCTTCATAGGAGAGTAGGCAGCTTCGTCCAAATAGGTGATCGTGGTTCCGGAGTCGATGATCATACCTCCGCTGCCGTCCGGTTGCAGATCAAAAGTTCCAGGAGGAATATCTACGGCCTTACCATTGAGTGTGATTCCTGTAATAGGAATGTACCAGAAAGTGGGAATGATGCTGCTCTTAATGAGTGGGAAGGTCTTGGCTCCGCTCAAGGAAGAAAAAAAAAAAAAAAAGAGAGGGCTGGTTTGTGAAGAAGAGTCGGTGATGGACAAAAGACAGTAAGAGAACTTGTTCTCTGCTTTGGAACCAAGCTGTGAGACAAGTGAGAGACCTCCTCTTCCCAATCCAACGAGACCGCCGCCCTGAGAGAATCCTTGTCCTTCGTTGTCATG
>VDFB02289963.1:0-22553 GCA_007258455.2 Sequoia sempervirens
ATGTTGACCTAACTAAAGTCATTACTATTTTAGAGATACCACCTACCCAAATTCCCACACAATTTCATATTATCTAAGGAAAACTTTAGGCCATCAAAAGATTCATTACATAGTTAACAAAAAATATATATCCATTTTTCTCATATCTTGAATAAAACTAGCATTTTAAATTGGGATAATTCTTGTCAATGAGCTTTTGATAAGATAAAATAATATGTTGTATCACCTCTAGTATTTATGGTACCAATTCAATGGGAACTATTAAATAGTCAACTATATGTTTTGGCCACATCAGTCACCTTAGGGGCACTCCTTGCCCAACATGACTCTGAAGGTTGAAAAATGACATTTATTATATCAATAAGATGTTAAATTGGGTTATGATATTAAGTATACACCAAAAGAATGTACATTTTTAGCTATTTTTTTTAGCTCCCAAAAATATTAACACTACATGATAAGTCATAAAATAAATTTCATCTAAAAATTGATCCACTTTAAATATTTTTTTAATCTAAATCATCTCTCATAGGTCATATGGAAACATTGGTCATGTTGCTTATTGAACTTGGCATAGAGTATGTGGATAAAAGAGAAATTAAAGGACATGTCATCACTAATCAACTTGTAGAAGTAGCATTAAAAAATAATCATCCTTTAGTCACAAAATTTTGTGATGAGTCTGTGATATAGGGGGATTTGCTACTCAAGAGTTCTCTTCACCCAAAGATTCTCATGGAGTGAACTGCCCTATATTACCTCAATGGAACAATGGTGAGAGTTCTAGAATCTGAAAGAAAAGGTCACAAAGGTTCTCAGGACAAACTGATAGGCTCCCAGCCAAAGGACGGTAGTGCAGAAAGTGGACAATAGCGTGGCACACTAGCACCTTTGAGGCGCACTAGCGTCTTGTATGGGCCAGAGACCAAGTTTATCACATAAAATGCCCAAATGATTGCTAGCAAATGGATTACTAAGAACTGGCAGAATGTAAGGAAAGGACAGAATGTGATAAAATGATAGAAATGAAGTAGAATGAAGTAAAACCAATAAAGATTAAAGGGAAGAAATACTTACAAGTACGTGATTGATGAAACCTCCACCAAACGAATGTCTTTACAACCTGCGAACGTGATATCTGGAGAGAATGTTGGGGCTATATAGGGGTTTTCCTCAGTTAAACCCTCGTATTGGTGTTCCCACCTTCACAGACAACCAAGAAGATAGAGAGTGTGATGAACAAAGCATGTGGTGAAAGAAAAACCCGCTCAGGAGTAGAACCCGCACCATGAATAAGCGTGTGATAAAAGCAAACCCCGTTCGAGGAGAACCTGTATGACAAAGTAAGTATGAAAATAGTAGGGGATATGGAATCCTAAGATGCTCACAAGCATAAAAATGGAGTTGCAAGAGCCAAAAAGGCTACAAAGAGTGTTGTTAAAAGAACTTGAGAGAGCTTGAAGCTGCTACAACAAGTTGTGAACAAGTGATGGAGTGAGACTAAGAACTAGAATGAAGCTAGAAAAATACTAGAAAGACTTGGAAAGACTTCCCACCTCCAAATGGATAGAAATAATGAATTAAAAAGGAAGAGAAGAAGCTTCCCAGGTAGTTACAGAGAATCCCAAGTCATTTCCACCAACAAACTTGGCTGCCAAGTGGAAAACATGCTCGAAAATGGTTGTCTGAGCATTTACACATCACAGGATGCTAGCATTGCGCAGACGTCGACATGACATGCTAATGTTTGGACACTTCACGCTACAAAATGACGTGAATGGGAAAAGCATAAAGTCCAACGCAAATTTGACATGCAAGGGTGGCTACTAAAAGGGGTGTTGGAGCATCTTGAGAAGGAAAAAGGATAATTCAAGGGCCAAATTGAGCCTACTCAAGATGCTAAGGGAGTGGACACTAAAGTGGAAGTGAAAGATGTAGGTAAAACTGCAAAGGTGCAATTTTTCTCTTATACAGAGTCTATCTTAACTTTGGATGATTCAATATCTTAGAAATTATATTTTGATGGATCTTATACAAATATAAGTTCAAGTGCAAGAATGGACTCTTCATCACTACTTAGAGTGATTCATTCTCAAAACATTTAGATTGGGTTCCCTATCCATAAATAATAAAGAAGAATATGAGAGACTTTAATTAAAGGTCCCACAATAGTAGAAAAATGGAGCATCCAAATCTCCTAATTTGTGGAGAGTCATAGCTTGTTATCAACCTAGTCAATAATGAATATCAAACTAAAGATGACAAGAGAATTCCCTATAAATAGATAGTAGATAGTTTCAATGTATATTTTATCTCCATTGAGTTTGAATAGGTACCTAGTGTCAATAAAAAAGGGGTAGATTCCATGGTTGTAATTGGATGCCTTTTGGATATGCCACATAATAGTTAGTGGTATGAATTATTAGTCAAGATCCTTTTAGTCCGTACATATAATGTCTAAGAATCAGAGCTCATGTATGAGCTTGTTGGTCCCAACAATCCTTAGTAGATCATAAAATATATAATTACCTCCACAATCAAACATTACCATCTAATTTATCTCACACACAATGTAAAGTTGTTATCTATCACTCATCCCATTTCACCATTTTTAACAAAACATTATATTGAAGGAGCTTCAATGGTACCCTAATTACATGCTTGAACCTATAAGAGGCTTCTCTTGTAGTAAAAGATGTGCATAATGGTATTTGTGGTTCACACACTACTTATTTTTATCTTAGCTAGAAAACTATTAAAAATATGTTACTATTGGCCCACCATGGAGAAGGATGCATTTTTATAAATAAATATCTAGCTTATTAGTAAATCACAGATATTTGATTCATGCATTGTCAAAAGTGTTGCAACCCATCACCATTCCCTAACTCTTATCATAATGGGGCCTTGATTTTGTTGGTAAGATCCACCCATCTTCATGCAATGACCATAAATTCATATTCATCACCCATTGAATACTTTACCAAATGAGTCAAATCTATTCCTCTTACCTATACCACTAGAATTTTTTTTTAAATTTTTTTCCTTCATTAATTATCTATCACTATGATATCCCTTCTACCATTATCATTAATAATGACAAATCATTGAAAAATAATGAAGTCTCAGTCTTTACAAGTGCTTCCACATCCAACATCCTTGGTATAGTGTATACTAATCACAAGGTAAGAAGCAAAAAGAGGAGTCTACTAAAACCCTGATGAAAATATTAAAGAAGACAATCAATGATGTTGGTTGGGATTAACACCTACAACTATATTGTGCCTTTTGGGTATATTGCACTATCACACAAATAGCAACTGGTCCAAATCCATATTCCCTTGCATTTCACTTTAACACCGTCTTACCAATTGAGATTGAAATTCCATCTTTTTGTGTCTTATTATGATACCTCATTGATGATAAGGAGTATCAAATTGCATTCTTCCATGAGTTAGAAATTTTGGATGATGGCACCTCAACACCCTCAATCATCTTCAGTCATATTATAATTTCCTTTATCATAGTTACAAAAAAGGATTAGAGATCAAGAGTTTCAAATTGGTGACTGTGTCCTTATGAAAAATTAGAGAAATCTCAAGATAAAGATGAGAAGGATAAATGTGAGCCTAATTGAATCAACCCATATGTCATTCTTTGTAAATATGATTCAAGTACATATCAACTAGCTACCTAGTGAACCAATTAAAGAACTTTATCAATCAATGTTCAATGAAAGTCCATGGGGGACATGATCCATGGATCTCTAAGTGGAAACTGGCACAAAAGAAAAAGAAAATGCTACTCAATGCCCAATTAGGTGAATTTTTTTGAGTTAGATTATGCTACTTTGAAATCAGATGGTGGAGGGTGGATTAGGTAAATGAGGAGGAGGGGTATGGTGAAACCTTTAGAGACTACCATATAGTCCCATATTCTAGTAACTAACCAGTTGACCTATCCCAACTAAGGAGAATAGGCCTTTCAATAGAGATATAAATCATTGAGGCTTGGTTTATGTTGATGCATCACTGGTGGTTCATACTCATACAATATGTGAGAAAAAAAAAAACTATTTTCTATATTTTATTATTGAATCCACAACTATAGGCTTCCCAATAGAGTTATCCATATTTTTCAACACCTTTATCTCTTGATACTGTAATGGTAATCTAGGAAGTCCGACCCAAATAGGAGCTTTCTTTAAAGAATTCCTTAGGAAAAAATCCAAGGAACGATAGACCAATAGAGATAGTCCAAGAATAATCATCGAGATTGGTGAAAAAAATTAGGAAGAATCACTTGGCCAATGTTGAGATTTTAAACTGGCATGAATCCCTCCATTCCTTCATCCCAAGACTATGATAATTCAGGAATACTAATTGAGTTACAAATTACACAATTGCACAAAGCCGTGAATGATAAACTATGAATAATTGCCTTTATTAATAGCTTAGGAATGGTTAAAATATATATAGTGCTCAGGAGATGAGCCATCTAGAATGACAACTGCCAACTAGAAAATAGGCATGCAACTCCATGCAAGATTGCATGACTAGAAATCATTATCCTAATAACCTAACAACTAGCAAACTTATCTAGAGGAATATTCTACGAAAAATATTCTACACTAAGACCCCCCTTAAGTGTAGCTAGGTGAATAGAGAGATATAGGTCCAGGAAACAAAGCCTACATAGGTACCCAATTACAAAGAGGAAAGGAGAAAACCTAGTGAGAAAAGACTCCTAACCATTTATTCAAATTGAAGAAGAAAGTTGCAATTACTAATGAAGATCTACAATGAATCCACACTGCAATTTCCGATGAATAACTACAAATGAATCCACACTGTAACAAGATTATATTAGATTCATAGAAACTACTACACAAGTACCTCTGAGATACTCTTAAATGCTCAAAATTGTAGTTGTACATATTTTGCACTACTCAATTGGATGAACATACAAGTACATGATCTCTAAATACAACAATTGATAATCTAAAGACAAGAATATTTGGTTTTTTAGAGATGTGTTCCAAGTTGGATAATTACATAAGAACCCTCTGGTTGGTATAAACCCCCCAAAAAAAGAAGCATCGGGTTGTTGTTGGCTACCGATTGGAGGAATAGTGTAGAGCTCGGCTAGAAAATAACAACTTTGAATATTCTAAGTTTGCTTATTTATGAAGCTTAAATAAAACCCATACTAGATGATTAAAGCTAAACCCCCATGTGGAACTTTATTAATGTTCGATTAATTACAATGCCTAAATTTTTCCTTATTTTAGTACTTTATCATGAAGTGCTTTTGATTAGCATAAATAGTTTTGAAAAAAAAGAACTAAAATGAAAAATAAATACAGAGCATACAAAACTAAGGGGATATGCATGCATCTACAGATTTACATCTAACTCCATGGTTTCTTGCAGAAAATGATCTTAGCGCCTTAAAATAGATCCAGATCGCCACATGCAAGAGAGATCGTCTCAACATGCAAATTATCCTTTAGAAGTTTCAACGCATCAATACGACAAGCAGTAGATGAATTGCGGCCTTCAATCGAGCATGTCCACGAGTGTAAGAAATAATAAATCAAATAACAACAAATGCCAGTACACTAAAAAAACAGAAATAAAATACTCAATATTTTAACTGTGATTTTAAATTCACAGAGGCAGAGAAAAAACAACTTTTATTTTTACTCATAAAATAAAGCAGCAAAATGTCTTCACATTTTTATTGATAAAAAGATAGATTTAAATACATAAAACAGTAATTATTAACAAAAGCTTCCAATAGTCAAGTTTGGAAAGCTTACTCAACTCAAAAAGCTAAAACAAAAAATCTAAGAGAAACATTCTAAACTATAAAAAAGTCTTTGGGAAACTTTCCCAATTACAACAAAAACAAATCTGATTTTTCTTATTTTAACATCCTCCCTAAAATCTGATTTGTGGGACAACTTTTCATTCCTAAAAGATTCTTCAGTCTACTAAAATCTTCTTCTTTCAAAGGCTTTGTCAAAATGTCAGCAACTTGATCTTTGGACCTGCAATAAGAAAGTTTAATTTCATTATTTTTAACCAACTCCCTGATGAAATGAAACTTGATGTCTATGTGCTTGCTTCTCCCATGAAAGACTGGATTTTTAGAAAGTGCAATAGCTGATTGATTATCACAAAATATAACTGTTTCTTCCATTTGAGGCTGCAACAATGCTTCCAACATTTTTCTTAACCAAACTGTTTGACAACCTGCTGAAGTGGCTGCCACATATTCTGCTTCTGCTGAAGACAATGCAACAATGGGTTGTTTCTTTGAGGACCATGAAATTACACCTGAACCAAGATTAAAAACATACCCAGAAGTACTTTTTCTATCATCTTGATTTCCAGCCCAATCACTATCTGTATAACCAGTTAACTTCAAATCATTCTTCTTTTCATAAAAAATTCCATGATTTGTTGTCCCTTTCACATACCTTAGTATTCTTTTACCTGCTTGTAGATGTGTATCATGTGGATCCTCCATAAATCTGCTTATCAAGCTTACTGCATACATGATATCTGGTCTTGTTGCAGTTAAATACATTAAACTTCCAACCAAACTTTTATACAAAGTAGAATCTACTTTTTTGCTTTCATCATTTTTGCTCAATTTCACACCCATAGCAATAGGTGTAATTGCTGGTTTACTATTTTCCATTTTAAACCTTTTCAAAATATCATTTGCATACTTTTCTTGTGAAATAAAAATCCCATCACTATTTTGAGTTACTTCAATACCAAGATAATAGTGCAACAAACCAAGATCAGTCATCTCAAATTCACCCTTCATTTCCATTGAAAAATCTCTAAGCATGTTTTCATTATTTCCAGTATAAAGCAAATCATCAACATAAATGCAAACTATCATAACATCTCCTTGCTGATTTTGTTTTAAGAATAAGGTGGGCTCATAAGGGCATTTTTCAAAACCATTTTTCAAAAAATATGATTCAATCCTTTCATACCAAACTCTAGGTGCCTGTTTTAAACCATACAAAGCTTTCTTTAGTTTGAGCACTTTACCTTTTTCACCATTAATCTCATAACCAGGTGGTTGCTCAATGTAAATTTCTTCCTCCAATACACCATTCAAAAATGCTGATTTTACATCCATATGAAAAAATTTCCAACCCTTTTGAGCTGCAAGAGCTAAAATCATACGAATAGTATCCATTCTAGCAACAGGTGCAAAAACTTCATTATAATCAATACCTGATTTTTGTTTGTAGCCCTTCACTACCAACCTGGCCTTGTATTTATTCACTTTACCTTGCTCATTGTACTTTGTTTTATACACCCACTTTACTCCAATTGGCTTCTTATGCTCAGAAGATCTGCAATTTCCCAAGTTTGATTCTTTTCTATGGCTGCAATTTCTTCATTCATAGCTTTAATCCATTTATCATCATTTATAGCTTCTTCAAAAATAATAGGATCACTATCAGCAAAAAATGCAAAATGACAAGTATCTTCATTTACCTCTGATGTTTCTTGATATATGTCAGACAAGCTCCTTGTTTTCTGCCACCTTTTTGGAGATACAGAGGTGGATGATGAAACATTACCATGACTAGGTGGAGATGAAGAAGAAATTCTTCTTAATGCTGATTGTTGAATGCTACTACTAGCTCCTGTGTTTGCAACTTCATCTTGAATATTAACTTGCTGATATTTCTCTTTCAGATTCCAACTCCACTCCTGATCTTCAATAAACTTTGCATCTCTACTTATCACCAACTTCTTTGTCTCAGGATTGTACAACCTATATGCTTTAGATTCTTCACTGTACCCAACAAAGATACATTTTTCTGCCTTATCATCCAATTTACTTCTAAGTGCATCTGGAACATGAGAATAAGCAATACAACCAAAAATCCTTAGATGATCTACCCGAGGTTTGTATCCTCCCCATGCTTCTTCTGGTGTTATGCCCCAAACTGAATTTGTAGGACATCTGTTCAAAATATAACCTGCACAACAAACTGCTTCTGCCCAAAAATCTTTTGGTAAACTCTTAACTTTAAGCATGCTCCTTACCATATTTAAAATTGTTCTGTTTTTCCTCTCAGCTACACCATTTTGCTGCGGTGTATACCTTGTTGTTAGCTGCCTTTTTATGCCATTTTCAATACAAAAATTATGAAAATCATGAGAAATATATTCTCCACCCCTATCAGTCCTTAAAATTTTGAGAAAATAACCACTTTGCTTTTCAACTAATTCTTTAAATTCTCTGAATTTCTTGAAAGTATCTGATTTATTTTTCAAAGGATACACCCAAAGTTTTCTACTGTAGTCATCAATAAAGGTCAAAAAATATCTCATACCAGATAATGAAGCAACCTCTATTGGACCACATAGATCTGAATGAACTAGCTCCAATGGCTCTGAAGCCCTCCAGGAATCCCTTATTGGAAAAGGTTCTCTATGGTGCTTTCCAACAATACAACCTTCACATTCTTCATCTGGTTTTTGGATAAGTGGTAAACCTGTCACCATGTTCTTTTTATACAAAATATTTAGTCCACCAAAATTCAAATGCCAAATCTAAGATGCCATAACCATTGTGTATCTTTTACAAGAGCACTGAAACTGAAATGCATATTATTTTTTATACTAAGAGAAAACATCCTCTTAGCAGTCATGGGTATTTTGGTTATCATCTTATTTTTACCATCAACAATAATGCATGAATCATTTTCAAATTTGACAGTGTGGCCTTTTTGCACAAGTTGACCTACACTTAGCAAATTATGCTTTAAACCTGGCACATAAAATACATCACCAATATATTTTTTCTCACCTTGTTTTGTTGTGATTAATATCCTCCCTTTTCCCATGACTGATGCAATTGTATCATTTCCCATCTTTACTTCAGATTTGATGGACTCATCCAAATTCTGAAATAGTTCTTTGTGTCCTGTCATATGATTGCTGCAACCACTATCAACATACCATTTGTCATCATTTACTTCCTCCTTTGTGCTGCATGTTAGCAAAACATATCCTTCTTGCCCTTCACCTTCATTTGCATATTGGGCTTCTTGTTTACTTTCATCTGCAATCTTTTTTCTACATTCAGCTGCAATATGTCCATACTTTTGACAATAATAACATTGAATAAATGATTTATCATACCTCTGAAAACCTCTACCTCTTTGTCCTTTGCCTCTTTGTTGAAAACGTCCTCCTCTTCCTCTTGAGTTTCTACCTCTTCCTCTTTGTGCTGAAGATGATTCTGGTGCAACTTCTTTTTCTTTCAAAGATACTTTTCTCTTTAAAGCTTTCTCAAGTGGCTCCTTTGCTGATTTATTTAATCTTTGTTCATGTGTGTATAATGAACCCATAAGCTCATCTACAGATAAAGTGGTTAGATCTTTTGATTGTTCAATAGCTATAACTACAGGATCATATTTTGTAGGCAAACTTCTTAAAATCTTTTCAACAATTTTTTGATCATTCATAACCTCACCATTTATTTTCATCTGATTAACTATCCCCATTGTGCGAGTAATGTAATCTCCTAAATTCTTATAATCTAACATTTGTAAAATTTCAAAATCTTTTCTAAGCATTTGTAAACGAACTGCTCTTACTCTTTCTGTACCTTGAAATGATTGTGCAAGAAGATCCCAAGCTTCTTTTGCTATTGAAATAGCTGTAACTCTTGGAAGGAGAGTCTCATCAAGACCCTTCACAATAAACAATAATGCTTTCTGATCTTTTTTCTGATTATTCTCCAGTAAATTCCTTTCATTTTGTGTGAGTGCTGCCAATGCTGGTGCATCTGTCGGTTCTAAATATCCATTCTGGACAAGGTCCCATAGCTCCTATGATCTAAACAAAATCTTCATTTGAAAACTCCAAAAATCATAATTTTTTCCATTAAATTTAGGAATCTGTAACTGTGTACTGTTAGCATTCATTGCCATTTCAAACCAGGCTCTGATACCATATGTAAGAAATAATAAATCAAGTACAACAAATGCTAGTACACTAAAAAAAAATAGAAATAAAATACTCAATATTTTAACTGTGATTTTAAATTCACAGTAGCAGAGAAAAAACAACTTTTATTTTTTACTCATAAAATAAAGCACCAAAATGTCTTCACCTTCTTTATTGATAAGAAAGATAGATTTAAATACATAAAATAGTAATTATTAACAAAAGCTTCCAATAGTCAAATTTGGAAAGCTTACTCAACTCAAAAAGCTAAAACAAAAAATCTAAGAGAAACATTCTAAACTATAAAATAGTCTTTGGGAAACTTTCCCAATTACAACAAAAAAAAATCTGATTTTTCTTTATTTTAACAACGAGCACACAGGAGTAATAATGACCTAGATCCATGATCTCTCCAAATCCACAATCCCACTCAACACTTCCCCGCACTTAAATTAACATCGTAATAGATTCACACAATATAAAACAAATTTGCACTCAAACTCACTTCATCTCTACTTCAATGTGAGAATTTAGAAATAAAGGTCGAGTGGCAAATTACAAAATTTCACAAATTAAGGTGAAGGATAAACTTTGAATAATTACCTTTTTTAATAGCTTGAGAATGAGTACAATATATATAGGAGGAAATGAGCCATCTAGAATGGCAACTTCATACTAGAAAATAGACATTGAGCTCCATGGAAGATTGCACGACTAAGCAATCATTATCCTAACAACCTAACAACTAACAAACTTATCTAGAGAAATATTCTAGACAAAATATTCTACACTAACAAAGACTTGAACACATCTATGTTAGGTAACGTTAAAACTTCTCGATAAGTGCATTGTTCAGCTGGGAAGTAGATCTTTGAACAATGGAATCATGAATCTTAAGCAATGACATGCCACAGATTGCATCAAACTCTGCCTTTCTTCCTGAACCTAGCTCAGGCAAAGAGACCCAAGTCCTTTAGGTCAATCACAGTGACATCAAAGCTGCACATTCTACATACCCTTCCTCCAAGCTGCACCGTATTAGAAGCACCAAGAACAATGTCATTATTCCTGCCTTCATCGAAAGATAAGCCAACTTTAGCAGGCGTCAATAAAGCCCTCGAACCCAGCATGAGAGAAAGAGCCTTCCTACACATGAAATGGAGATCCCATCCCTGCACGATGGACCATCGTCTTGTTGCATACAAGCATTAAACGCCCTAGTTGCGCCCTGGATATCAAGGCATTGAACAATCTCAGAAGATACGAAGCTCGACTCCACCACAACATCATGATCCTCCATAGAAACCATCAAAAGCGTAGGCATGATAGTGGATATAAGAAAACCTGTGTGAGGACCTCCCTTTGAGCCAAAGACCGCAGACATCTTAGAAGACTTCTGTGAAACTAATCCGATAGAGCTTTCTGTACAGTCTCATGGGGAGGAAGAGAATCTCTACACTTCTCCACAAGCATCTTGGCCTCCAATGAGATATCCTGCAGCGATTCACCCTTGAAATGTGACTTCCAACCACAGTTCATGTAATCCTCCATTTGAGTACCCAAATCCGCATCGACATCCGTCTCCTCCTCGCCATCATCAGAAGCTTCTAGCTATTCCCTGCTCCTCCTGTACACTAAGAATGTTTTCCTACTCATGGTAAAATTCATGGTTATTGATGTTAGAGCATGAGAGATTGAGTGTGTGTAGTAGGTAGGCTGTCTTATGATCCTGACATAGCTAATAAAGGCAACATGCCAGGTTGAGTGTCCGTAGGAGTTAGGCTTTCTTATCATCCTATCGTGGCTTGTAAAGATAGTACTATATTAACAAAATAGCTATGTTAGTGACTTTTTCATGGCACCTGATTCTCTGACTAAAACTTTAGGCTATTAGGTAGGGCATCCCTTCATTGTAACCCCTTTGTTAGACTGCAACACTATGTAAAACAAGCCAGGCAACAAATACATGACTAATTTCAACTTCATTCACCCTTTGTGTATTTATTAGCTAAGTAAATAAGCCATAGAGTAATCCTAGACCAGAACTAAAATAGCTTTTGTCGAACCTCAGAAAACATACCAAAAGCCAGTAACTAATGGATTCAAATGAACATTAAAAAAAATAATATATTACAAACCACTCTAATTTTTACAATCTCTTAATTTATGATTGAAATGAAGCATTTTCTTTAATTTTCTTTAATTTTTAATTTTAAAAATATTTCCCAAAACTGAACCAATTAAAAATTCACAAACTATTATTTTCTTGCACATTAAAAACTTAAAAAAGTGAAATGCATTAACAATATATTTGATCTTTCACATTTACAAAATTTACATATCAAGCAAATAAGAAAACATCCTTTTGACTAACAATGGAGACTAATCACCATAAATCACAAATACTGTTCAGAAAAAAATGAGAATTCGCACACTATTATCATCAAACAACATAAGAGGTAATTCCAAATAAAGTTTCCTATGTTCATGAACATACTGTCCCACAATTTACAAAAACTGAACAGATGGTTTATGAAATAACTTTCATCAATCTCTATTTGGAAAGTATGTATCGGTTAAACTCAGCTTTTTCAGAAATTAGCTTCTCTACAATGTAAACCTTTGCAATTAACCGACAATTTCATCAAGAAGCTTATATTTCTGCCCAACTCTTCTTTCAGTCCTGTATATAAATTCAGGATTCCTCTGCTTCTTCAGCTCTTTGGGTATCTCTCCATTAATGCCAGCACACGTTTTTCTCAGAATTCTCTTTCCTTTGCTATTGTGGGTCATGTTTTCACACTCTCGAACCCCAGCACAACTTCTCATTTTCTTAACAGATTCCCTGATCGTAAGCTTAACATCAGAGTCTGCATCTTTCTCTTGAATACTGAAGCACCAGTCGCACACTTCACTGATACTGTCAACTGATACATTCTCATAATATGCTCTGCTGCAATATCTGACCAAAAGAGCAAAACCCACAAGATCAAAATTCATAGTCCTCGAACAAATGGAAAGAATAAATTACTATATACTACTTGAAACTTGCCTATCTAAAGCTGAATTCAATGAGAGCAATAAGGAGGGTAAATGTTAATTTACTGATGCTGAAAACGCACTAGATATTTCCTGCATTGGAATAAATAGACTTGAAAGCCCACGTCGCCACACAGACTGCACTCCATTGTTGGTTCCTCTTCTTCAATTGAGATTGTAATACTGCACCCAAAAAATAGCAGAGTTCTTGTATGACGTACAGAGGGAGTAGGAAAGTAGTGTGAAATTGTCAAACTTACGTCTTCCATGAATTATCCGTGGGAATAACGGATCGCGTGGGAATAACTTCTGTATTGACTAGGTATACCACTAAGACAATTCTAGACTAGTTGAAGTTTCTCTCCATTTTCTATGCTGTCAGTTCTGATTTGATTTTGATTTTTACGCTGAAGGCGTGTTCTATATGAGCTTTCCAAGCTCATTTTCTCCTTCAATGGTCCACAAGTGCAGAGAAGGCATGGTTGACAGATCGTTCAATGCTAACCGTTGATTGTTGTTTTGTTTCCCGCTGCTATTGCTTCTCGCCATTTTATTTCCCATCGTCGTTTGATTTTCGTTCATTATTTCCGCCCACCGTTTTATTTTGCCCACCGTTTACATTCAATGCAAAAGCTTTGGATGATATTTTCATTTGTCAGAGCCTTCATCAGTTTAACCTACTTTCTTGGTGAAGACATCACTACTAAACAGCTGCTCGGATAAACTTTCTGGAATAGACTTGGCCGCCGTGGTTGGTAGTAAAACGCATCTCAACCGTCCATTTTTTATCGATTTTATCGCCAGTTTAATACGTATTTCCTCATCTTCGCCGCTATTGAATGATTCATCGCATTCAATCTCACTTAACCTGCGTAGTCTCTTTCACTGCCTCATTCATTTACATGAGATATTTTCTTCTTTGGGATTTTATTTGCAAAACTCAGGGTCATCGAATTTAGACGAGGAGCAAAAGAGTTATTTTTCTGCAAATGTTTTCTAGCTTTCATGAGTTCCTCATAGTTAGCGTCATGGTTGCCATGGGAATCGCCTTCTTAGGTCTTCCAGGGAAGAAGGTATTCTTCATTTATCTCTGAATTTGCCTAGAAATTTATAAAGCCTTTTCAACAAATCCATTTTGTGCATATCCTGCAACCATTGCAGTCTAGTAGATGGCATCTGTGTGAGGCATCTTATCAAACAATCAAGGAGAATGCTAGCAAAATTTGTCAAAAATGAAAGAACAACTGTAAATCCCGACAATCCTGTTCCCTGTAGCTTCTTGCTTGTTGCAAATGAAATTTGTTCATCTTTTAGGCCACCATTTTTTTTTTCACTTTCAATTCATGGAGCTTAAGAGAAGGCACTTTCAACAATTGTTCCATTTTTTTCACTTAACCAGATGTGGCATTTGTATACACACTCCACTCTACCCTAATTTCCTACACCAAAATTTAACATAACATAACCCTAAATCCTAATGCATGCAATACATTTTTATTTTTTTTGTTTTGCCTAAGTAGAGGCAAATGAAGCAGCAGCCATACTGCAGAGGCGTGGCTTGCAGTTTGAGTGTCCAGAAGCTAAAAGCACAGCAAGGTTTCACGATGAATGATGAGTTAGTTTTGCGTTAATTTTATATTATTTAGGATTTGCAGGTTTAGAGGTTCGCACCCTTATCCTCCTTGCCCATGCTGCCAGACAATGTAGCTACACAAAGGGAGCCAAAATGTGCCACTCTTGAGAGATTATAGGCCTGCAGAGGAAGGGCTGAGCCTCCATAGTCTCGTAGAGAAGCAAAACATGTCTATGGCGAGCTAATGAAGGACATAACGCAAGTCCACGTCAGTCGTTCATTATCAGCAAAGAGCATTTAATCCAAGCGCAAAGAGCATTTAGGAGAACTATGATTAAGTAGATTGCAAAATTTAAAATCATTTCCTCAATTCAATACACTAGCCTTAAATTTCTTCCAAACTTTAATATAGTTTAGTTCACTACCACAATTATCCATTCCTCAAACTAAGTCAAAAAAATGAGTTAAATCTAGTAAGAAAATCCCAACACTTTCCCACCAACATTATTTCTTCTAGCCTCATCATGTTCTATGATGCCAGCAGATGTTGTTAGGACAATGAATCCAAATTGCATGTAAACAAGGGAGAAATATCCATAATGGTAGTTAAATCAAAAATTGAGGGATGAAAAAATATGCCTGATATTGCTAATTATATTCAGTAAAGGGGCATCCGAAGTTGCAATGGGTGAATTCAATTTTCACCTATGCCATGAAAGTTTCCCTGTTGAGATGGAAGCAATCTTGCAGTCCAGGATTCAATCTCTTTGACCCCAACATCAAAACGAGGACTTATCACATCACACTTGTTAAGCCTTCCATTGAGCTCTACAACAATTTTCCGGATCTGTGATCATCAACAAGCTCAAATTCTCCAATATAGCCTGCAAAAAATAGATGAATGTATTAGATGCCTAAATAAATTATTTCTTTGCATGACTTATAAAGCCTGAAAAAGCAAACCTACCATGACAAACTACATACTCAAGTCAATGACAAACAGAAGAAATTTTAAAAATTGATTTACCATGTTTTTGCATGACTTGGAGAAACTTACTGATAACTTTTGATGATGGGCTGATCATCACCTACCGCTTCCCACGTTTTTAAGCATTATACATGCTCCTAACAGCATCATTATCTACAATCTTCCAATGGAAGAATCTGTCTTTAATAAGATTATCTGCATAGACCATGAAAATACCATCTTCGTGGAGATGGATCCTAAAGGAGAGCATATGGTAACTTGACATATTTTGTTACATCTTAAGCAGCTAGGAACAATATGGATCGTTTGTCTTGTTGCTTAAATTTTACCTTTCAGCCACATAATACTGACTATACTCCATTATGTGCACTGAACCTTAAAATTCATATATCATCGCCGCCATCAAATGCAATGGAGATTCATGTTAACTTGCATGCGAATCTCGTATTTTCCATTTGGTGCAGCAACATCTGTGAAAAGATATGGGCATGGTTTGTCACTTTGTTCCAGTTTGCTCTCTCCACGTTTCAACTGTCTATAAATACTATTTCAACTATTTTATGTGCAATAAAGAACCCATTTGCCTCCTCATTCTCTGTGTTTAATGCCAATAATAGTAGTTAATGTTTTTTATTGAGTTTATCAATCACCATAGGCTTGGTGGAAGGGAATTTTCAATTAATTAATTCACATAGGTTGTTTCTATGCCTGAAAGATTTTTCCTAAAATGAAGGGAACCAAAACCACTCTTGAAAATCCAATGCAATCAATTTCCCGGCTCAAAAAATGCCTCCAAAACTGAGCTTACACGTCTTTGGACAGGTGTGGACAATGGTGACAGTTGTACACAAATAGGGCACATAGTAATGTTGGAATGGACACGTCGATGTCAACTCTAAAAAGAAGCTGCCAAATTTCATAATGTGGGAGAATTTGTTTTCTTTTAGATGAGATGCTCCACGTACAGTGTGTCCTGAACACTTTGCATCTAGGTGCAAATAATAAGCACAGCGTACAAGTTCTTAGTAGTAACAAGAGAAAAGTTGGGTTGGAGAGGCACATTGACCACATTGACCCCATATTTATTATTTATTGCAGGAAATTTGATTTAATATTTAGTGTAGTTGATTTCTCTTCCTATTGCAAACATGAAAATAAGGTTTGAAAAGGGTTTTAGAATATGTTTATTAAAATGAAAATTACAGTTTTAACATTACTCCTTTCCATTAAGTTTTTAATTATTTTATCTATGTATTTTAGTTTTAAATATATAATAAATAATTTGGTTTATAATATATAATGCTATATTTTATAATAATATAATAATTAATAGAATAGTTAATATATAAATAATATATATAATATAATAATATACTAATATAATAATAAATACATAAAATAATGAAATAAATAATAAATATTTATATAATAATATAATAGGTAATACATTATTCTATAATAAAAATTAAAATTAAAATTAATAATTATATTAAATTCATTTTCTAAATGATTTATCAATTGATCTCATTTACTACACAAATGTGTGAAAAAATAAATCAATTTTTTCCTAATTGACCTTCCACACCTCTTCGGCGTACCCATTGCACAAGGTGCAATTGCTAGATTATCTTCAAGCGTAGGTAACCAAATGGGTAAAGATTGTCAACTATCGCTAATAATGTTCCTAGCTGTATCCATTCCTTGTCAAAGAAGGGATGAGCTGGAGATGAACATAGAAAATTAACAACCAACAACAAATATAAGTTGGAAGAAAATTTACCTTATAAGAGTTAGAAAGAAGTGCTAATTCTAAATTTCCAACTTCCAATTTTCAGCTTCCATATACTTCAGCAAAGAAGAGCTTGATTTCCACTCTGGGGATTGAAGTTGAAACTGGCTGTACTGTTGCCACCATGTCATGAAGCTACTCTGCTCCAAGAAAACCTCAACAGAAATACTCCTATCTTGGATCATGCTCCACACACGACCTTCAAACTCTTCAAGGCTTTCTTTCAATTGGGTATTCATGGCTTGATGTTGTTCTTGGTCTTGTTGGAGGTTTGTTAGGGCTTTAGAAGCCTCTTCTAGATGAGCCCAAAAACAGGAATCCTGAGTTAAAGATGCAAACTTTGTGCGAGGTGTCTTGTCTCTAGCAATGCGAGTTTGGTCTTTTTCTTCCATCCATTTCTCCAGAACTATGTAACGATGAGGTCTAGCCCCTTGTAGAAGATAGCTTCCATTACCTTTGTGTTTGCGATAGAAGCATGCAATGTCCAGAGGCTCCACAAGTCTTCTGTAGGTAGTGCCAGCATTGATCCATTTATTTTGGAATTTAAACTCACTGGGCAGTTCATTATTCTCCACCATTTTAACAATCTCATCCCAGAATGATCCCACAGATTTCCTATACAAGTTTGCTTTGAAATCCTTCTTGTCAATTTGCTGTTTGAAAGAATCATAATAGCCAATGCCTTTGTCCTTACAACGCCCTTTATACCACTCCAATCCTGCCATAGATTTTTGGGTTTTGCTTAGCATGTCATTTAGCTCCTCAATGTTAATGTCGTGCTTGTTTTTCATCTCTCCAGCTTTTCTGAGGGCAAGGAATGCATGATCAACCTGCTAAAAAATCATAAGCCATCAATTTCAGCGTCCAGAAAAAGAAGATGAACTCAAACTGAAATGAGGACTTACAACTTAGCAGCTAGCAAATGTAGCCAAACAAGGCGATGAAAACAACTAATAGGACGCAGGTCAATGGAGATGCTGAAAACATCCTTCCAGAAATGCAATGTGGTGGCCTCGTTTCAATTTTGAACTGGTGAGATTGATAGTAGCCCACAATTATAAGGATCCCACATTCGGAAGAATGGCTTGGAGGGAAGGTAGTTGGCAAGAAGGTCCTGGCCATGACCAAACTGCTGAAGGAATCAGTCCTGAAGTAAAGGATAACCATAAAAGCTCATAGAACCAATTTTACAAGCCTTAAGGACAGACAGTCTTACCCATTAGGCATTGGCCCATGATAGAATTTCATTCCAATTTAGTAATTTCTCTGCCCTCTCTAGACAGTTATATCCTGCATCTGACATGACCAGCTGCGATGGCAAAAGAGCACTGACTTTTTGTTTTTACATAGTTTGTTTGCTTTGCCCATTATTCTGACTAGAAGAATTGAACTTCACGGACTTCCTAGGAAAAACTCAGAAAGACAGAGCTAATTTCTGGTAAGACTCAACTAAGGAAACAACTTACAAACATGTGTTAAGATTGTTTTGTACGTCGCAACAATTTGGCTTATGGGAGCCCTCTCTACAAGCTCACATGAGGATTATTTCTATTTAACTTACATAATTTTCAAATTTATTTGCTATACTGAACAATGAGCTTTTGAATACTTTATTTATGTTTTTACAGTCTGTTTCACATGAGTGGCACATACAAAAATGAGTAGAAATAATGAGATTACCTGAGCCCCAATACCCATTGCTTCCAATTGTAGTGCTATGGCCGTCTCAAGGGAGGATTTTGTAATGGGGTTTGCAATCTTGATTGTGTTTAGTAAGTGTGCAGTGACAAATCCCAACACATTGCCATACCCAATATGCTCTGAAATACAGGCACCTGCAAATTCATCAAAAGACATTCCTTCTTTGCTTTGAATGGTAAAATGAAGCATCTTCAAGACAGCTTCATTGTCCTCAATACAAACTGCACCATGCTTTGAACAGAACATATAAGTACCAAATGGTCTATAAGGACTTCGAAGATCAGAATCTCCTGCATAATTGTTTGCTATTGTAGACGTGTATTGCAAGACATTGTTAAGAAGAGTCTTGCAAGCTTCTTGAATGGAAGGATGTGATACAGCCACGGAAGCATTTCCCATTAAGCTCCCATAGTGAGGTAAAATTGCACTTAAAGGCTCAGAAATTGATTCGAGTGGTGCAAGAAGCAGTCGAGGAACAATATCATACTTGGAGACAACATGACAAAATTTTCCTGACCAGTCCTCACGGCCAATTGCTTCCCCAAGTCTAGCATCTCCCACCAAAGGAGAACCAAATGTAATGCAAAATGGTGAGATTTGTCTTACTCTTTTCTCCAGAAACCAGATTGTCGCCAAGGTTGCAACTGCTGCTCCCATAGAATGACCCACAAACAGAATGGCTTGTTCTCTTCTTAGCTTAGTAAAACTCTGCATCTGATGAGACAGACAAATAATCTGGGTTACTTAAATTGATCTCTCTTAAACCAAAAGAGCGAATATAGGTTCTCTATAACGATTGATTTCCATTTCCAGTTTTATTTAATAAACAATTTTTTTTTCTTTACCTTGATATGGAAGTCCTGTTTTTCGTTTGCTAGGTGAAATTACTTTCTAAAGAGTACAAAACTTGTAATTGCAAAAGTTCTCAGCATGGCAAATAAAATTCACAAAATTAATCAATATAATATGTATGGATGATGCAAAATATTAACATTCATAATCATAGAACTTTGTATAATATCTGGAGCAACAAGACATAGATCACAAGTTTTATCATTTCTTAGGCTTCTGGATTTCATATAATGGAAGGAACTGCAGTTCCAAATTGACAGAATGCTTGAAAGAGAGCAAATGATAACAAGCGTTGTCTGGAACTTCTTCAAAGGCTCTAATTTTCATCAAGGATAATGTCTATAGTTTCTAGATAGAAGTTTTATTAAGGATAGTCAATAAATTTGGATAGTTCTGTAGACTAATTAACAAGATATATCAAAAAGGTTTTTAGCATGTATCTTTATTTATCAAGAGAAAAAAAAAGGATATGACATGCATAAATATGTGCGAAGAAGGCCTAATATATAAAGCAGAATAGAAGAACCCTTGGGTGTTGTCTGATCATTCAGATTTCCACAAAATCAAGGATGATAAGCGTTGTCCAGGAGCTCTTCAGGGGATCTAAATTTCATCAAGGGTAATGTCAATAGTTTCTAGATAGAAGTTTAATTGAGGATAGTCCAAAAATCTGGATAATTCCTGTGGTTCCAGCTAATTGTAGATAATTAGCAAGGTATATCAAAAAGATTTTTAACTTGTATATTTATTTATCAAGGAAAAGGGTTCACTATACAAGACTCTGTGTGAAGCAGGCCTAATATATATAGGCAGGGTAAAAGAACATCTGGGTGTTGTCCAATCATTCAGATATCCCATAAATAAAACGCATCAACAACAAAGAAAATGGCATAGACTCAAAACTGCAGCTGGGTATGACAGTTGTATTTTAGAAATGCAAACAGTTGTATTTTAGAAATGCAAATACAGAGATACCACTCACAGACAGTGATAGATAAATCTGGTTAATGGATCTATTTTCAAACAAGTAATATAAACTAAACACAATTACCACTACCAGCACTTCAGGCCACCATGGCCATCGTCCAGTCACCCCATAAGCATAAATACCCTGAATCGTTCAAAAAAGAAACACCGTCCATACAATTAAAGGGGTTTATAGAACTATTTACCTTGTCTTTGAAATCTGAATTTTCCAGAATATACAGGAATCGCCGGAGAGCTCCCTTGTGAACAAGGGCAGGCTGATCATCATTGCCCTTGAGGCAGGGAGAGAATGCTCTGTTCTCGTTCTGTATCTGGCACTCTCCGTATTTGCTCTCTTTCACAATGAAATCTTCTATGTACAGGGATGAAAAGACCACATATATTACACCTTCATACTCTTTCAGAACAAAAGTATCTACATTATTTACAGAAGCACTACGTATTTCTTCCCAAGCTTTGTGCAGGAATCCAGAGGAAGCAAGAAACGTTGAAAGCTCCTGGCCGACAGTGAACCTGGATCAACGATTTCATGTGGACACAACAGAAATTAAAACTTAAAATTTCGTAAAGAAGGCTCAAATTTCAACCAAAATTTTGGCTGGTTATCTACTGAGGCCATTCCAAATTTGCTATAAATGAGATTAACATTAATGGGTTGGCTAAGCGCTTAAAAAAACGACTAACAGAAGTAAATAAGTCGAACGATAAAATCATGGCCGAATGCAAATTTCCAAGCTCGTACTTACAGTGGAGTGGACGATTCTGAATCCATAAGCAGCAATCTGATAGTTGATTAGTTACAATGTGATGCCTGTTTGAGTTTTGTTACGGGGTGCATTGATAGAGTAATGGGTGCGTATGGAGGAAGCAGGCGAGCAGCACCTGGGCAAGACAAACCTCTGAAGGCATTCTAAACAGGGAAAGGAAAGAGGGAATAATGTAATAATGTCAATGTCACTATAGCCGAAATTATTTTTTATTGGGTAGATTTGATATTATCCACAAGGAAAGAGGAAAGAATGTAACAATGTGGCAATGTCCTATAGCCGAAATTGTTTTTTATCGCGTAGATTTGTTATTATCCACAAGGACAAGGAATCTTCAGGGAAAAACCAAAAAAAAATGAAAAAGGTAAAAACGTAATCGGGGAAGCTTCGTTGGAAATTGCTGCAAATTATAATAGCTTTTTGTTCGGTGCAGGCTATGCAAATAATAATCGTAAATTGCAGACCTATGCCCTTGTCTATTATGTAATGGGTTCATTTTGATTAAAATATTTTAAATCTAATAATTCGTTTATAAACATGAAATTTTTAATTTTTGTTTTTATTATTATTGATTTTCAGAAATCTGATCATATTGTAATTACTAGACTTGTAGGTTTAGATCTGATTTTGGTAATTTTTAAAATTCAAAACGAAAAATCACACTTCACTTATTACTTCTTTGTTGTGAGTTGACCTAACATTATCTTATGTTAACTAGTGCGACATGTTTTTGTATTAAAGATATCCATTCATTCATTTAAAGATTATATTGGAAAAATATAGGAGCACGCTAGTTTATTGAAGACCATTGATATAGAGCATTTATAAAAACTTTCTAACAACATTATTAAAGTGTATC
>VDFB02289964.1:0-16509 GCA_007258455.2 Sequoia sempervirens
AGTCTCCTAATCACTCCAACTTTTGTACCCCTCAAATATACATCTAGATCATCACTTCCCAAGATGTGAGAGGGTAATATTGTTAAATGTTGTGTTTAGTGCACTATGGAGGAGGGGCATTAAGAAGAAAAAATATGTGTATTAATGACCACATGTTAGTTAGAATATATCTAACTTTCAAATTTGTATTTGAACAAAAAATAAAGTAGTTGAAACAATAGTTAAAAACATATAATGTGAAAAAATAGGATATCATTGATTATTGATGCAAATTAGATCGAGTTTCAATTGAATTGTAGCATGTTTAAGTACTTTTATATGCAATTTAATTAAGAGTTAAATTTAATTAAACACTCGATCTAATTTACATCAAGAATCACTTTTATTTTTATTTTTTGGTATATAGTTCAATAAAATTGTGTATTTAGCTAAAATATCATGTAGATTAGAGTACTTTAGTATATCAAATTTCTTTGTATATTCAACTTAATTTATTTTGAATAGGATATGATTGTTGAATTTTATTTTATCTATTTTTGTTTTTATCTCTTGCTCTTTGAAACTCTAATCTCTTTATCTAAGGTGTATTTTAGATTTCCTTGTAGTTGTAAAAGATGCATTGGTATTTTTTATAGAATTTTAATAGGTTTTAGATCTGTAAGAGAGGGGGACCACCACATGTAAGGCCCTAGTTCATGGAGGGCCAAGACATGAGAGGCTTCCCTAACTTGCCTCAGCTAAGTGTAATGTAAGGGAATGCGAGGCGAGAGTAACAAGGACCATAAGGCCTCTCAGTCACTCCATAGACTCGAAACACAAGAAGAGTCTAGGAAAGCCAGATTTTAGGTCTAACACCACGACTCAAAAAACTCTTTTTCTGAGGACAAAAGCATGATCTCTGGACTTTAGCGTGACGTGCAGGCACCTCAAAAGTGTGTTGTTGTTCGTACGATCAGACAACAAAGAGGACGAGGTCAAACCAACAAAACTTGCTAACATTCTAGTTGACTAACTAAAGGGCCATAATGACGTGACTAAATAAATGAAATACTCTCTAGTATTGTAAAGTAAGTATGCAAGAGTGGCAAAAATAGGGAGAATCTCACCAAGGAACTCATTTTCCAGCTAGTTCTCTAAGAAACACACACACCTACACACAAAAAGAGGGAAAATGTTGGGTGGTTGTATAGGGGCTTGCCTTAGTTAGACCCCTGTTTAGGTGTTTCCACCTCCACAGACCACCAAGGAAATGAGATCAAGGAAATAATGTAGTAAAAAGCAAAGAAGCCCTACAAAACAATGTTATGCTACTCAACTAGAAGTGATAGAGGAGAGGAGAGGGAAGCTTACCACCTCCACCAAGAGCACTCAAGGCTGATTGGGGGAGAAAATGAGAGTACTCGATCCTCTGCTGCAATGGTGTGGTCCCAAAATTTCTCTACCGAAGTGATGGAGTGTTGCTTTGGCTGCAATGGAATGCTTGACTGCTTGAATGGTTGGAGTGAGTGAGAGCGAGTTCTTGAGAGCTTGAAAGTGAATGTGAGGGTGCAAGAATGAAAGCTTGATGTGGTGAAGAGTTGGATTGAATGTTGAAGGGATGAATTTGAAGAAAGGATGGAGAAAAATGACCATATTCGGGTCGCTCGGCCAAAGGGGGTGTTACAACTTCACCTCCAATGAGAAGTTTAATGCCTCTGTAGGTTCAGCCACAGGAATCTTCTAGGGACACAAGCATGTCATGCAGATGTTTGTGCACCATACGGGCATCCTTGATAGAAACACCTCCACCGACGTTCAAAACAGGTGCCAAGTGGGATGCACGTAGCGGGCTTAGGTGGAATTAAGCCTCTGAACTTGGTTTTCTAAGGTGTGTAAAGGAAAAAAGGGGATTTGCACATGGGATGCAAATTCACTCTTATAATTTTTTCTCCCACTTTAGTGAGCATGAATACTAATGAGTGCTCGGTAAAGTAGATCAAGAAAGAGTGTAGGGTTAGAAATGTATACTTGAACCATCGAGGAAGTAGTACTCGATCTAGTGTACCTGAAGGTGTAGGAAAAGTGAGGGAATCCATAGCTACTCAGAGCTATGAAGTTGGAAAAACAAAGCGTCTTACAGGCCCGCAGACCTACAAGGAGGCAACCCCCAAGATCTCTCACATGAAGGAAGCCCTGTGAAGTATGCGTCTTATAGGCCCGTAGACCTGCAAGGAAGGTATCCCCTAAAAACTCTAGCATGAAGGAAACCCAAAGGAAGCGAACTTTGCAAAGTCAAGAAGCGGCCAAATAGGCAAGTAAGTGGACATTCGTGCAGACCGTTGATGATTTGGAAGTCTTTCAAAGGGGTCCCTTAGGAACCCTTCAAAAGGAGAGGGGTCCACTCAAGGGACACACTATTTGAAAGGTAAGGTCTAGTTAGGTTGTCCCCAAACTAGAAGCAAAGATATGAAATAGGTCTAGTTGGGCTACCCCTGAGCTAGACGTGAAAAGGGGAATGTAATAAGTCTAGTCAGGTTGCCCCTAGGCTTGATGTGAAGGAATCCATTCGAGGTAAATACTTTCAAAGGAGGGTCCTTGGGAACCCACCGTGAAGAAAAAGGGGGGTCCACTCAAGGGACACACAATTCGAAAGAAGATATTCTTCTCTTCTAAGAGCAATCCATCATCAAGGAATCCTTTCGAAAGATGTTCACTTCAATAAGGAATTCAAAAGGAAGAATATGCCCCCATGCGTGGGGAAGGTCTTCAAGTCCTTTCTTCACGAACCCATGACGAAGGAAACATGTTCCATTAGGGTTCCAAGTTGAGAATGTGATTCCAAAGAAAAGTTTGTGTGGATTTTTGAGAAAAGATTCGTTGACAATGATTGCATTTTCTAAAAATTGAGATGTTAAAGAAAAGGATGTTGTCACAAATAGGAGGGAAAACTCAAGCAAAGAAGAGAGAAAGATAAAGAGAAAACAAAAGAAAGAGAAAAATATAAACAAAGGGCACAGGGGGATTTGGTTTAGCGGGGTCAGATTTGTCCGAGCTCATAATAATAGGTAGCCACAATGCAAGATGAAAGATCATCAATCCCCAACCAAATCAGGAAGAATGCATGGAAAACAAAGTCAAAATAAAAAATTGGGTCAACATGGAAGGGAAGCCTAAATTCTCCCAATGCTTTGCATCATCCCCAATTTATCAAAAATCAAGCACAAACATGGAAGAATGATGATACAAATAGAAGAAGGCTTACCACACAAAAACCACGCCTATATCCAAGCACCAATAGGGGTGACAAGTGTCATCCAGACACACATAGCATGAGCACGGGGGAACACATCACAAAGCACACACACAAGATCAAGAAAAGGGCCTTCTCCTAACATTGATCAACCAAGAGGTTGTCCACTTCCCAATCTAAGTACTCATAAGGGGAAGGAGGACGAGCCTGCAATGGCAGGATGCTAAGAGGAGGAGCGTCTAGTCCTCTCACAACAAGGGCCAAGGAAGAGGGCTCCTCGAGGTCCTCTCCACCAAGTTCTTGTGGAGTCAAGGTCAACGACTTAGGGAAGATCACTGACAAGGCCAGAACCTTATCCATGGAATTAAACATGCACCCCATAGGGGTTCCATGTCTAGCCTCGACATACAGGATGGGCTACACTTGAGTTTCATTGCTAGGCTCGCTGAATGACTTGGGAGCAGTGAAAAACTCAGGGGAGATGGAGACTGGATTGCATCCCACTAAGACAAGTCAATGCGGTGCCACCTTGTGAGTGAGATATACTTCTCTTATGTCCTTCATTGCCAGAATGACCACCCTCTATTTCCCGTTTCATCAGAGGAGATGAGCTCCCCACACACAAAGTTATAGGTGTAAAGGAAGAAGAGGAAAGAACCGCAATGGATATGACTGAGGTATTAGCCATGTCCATGGGCTTTAGGAAAGGTTGGATATCTGGAATGGACATCAACAAAGGCAGCTCCACCGAAGGAGCAATGAACACCTGTACCTGTTTAGGGTTAGGCACATTTGTACTCGCAATGGAAGCTGGGAGCAGTATAGGACCAGACTGGAAAGAAGTAGAAGGAAGGGAGGAAGAAGATGTTGTAGGAGGCCCTAAAGCAAGGGCAGTCATTTCTTCCTCCTTTCTTTGCGAGGTGGCCTGCTCAGCCAAGGGAGCCTTTCACTGGCGCTTGCATTCACGTGCAAGGTAGTTTCTACGACTCTTGGAGTTAGAGGTCAGAATTTGTGAAGGGACAGAGGGTTCCTCCTCAACCATGGGAACATCCACCACGGTTGTTTTTGGTGGAGGGACAAATTCCTGCGCAGGAGCGGGAGGAATAGGCTGAGGAGCGATAGGAGGAGTCGACTCGAGAGCCTCAACAGTGGGCCTCTTTCCACCCACTGCCTTAGGAGAAGGAGCAGTAGGAGGCCACAAAGGTCGAGAAAATGAGGACTCTCCTTGGGAGACCTTCTTCCTGTCATACCGAACGGGTCTAAGTTCCGTCAGCAAAACAGGAAGTTCAAAATTAGGGTGCTTAGGCTTTTTCCAAGTGAGTACCATAGGATTATCCTGTAGATAAGGAGCAGAACCTGATGGTACCTCAATAGAGCAAGAGGAAGTGCCAGATTGATTAGTAGAAGAGGAAGAAGGAGGATCATGAGACCACTTCTCTTCTTCCTTCTTTTGCGCCTTAGCGACATCATTCTCAGCCTTTAAGCAAGCCCTATGTGAAACAACATAAGGCGAGGGAGGGTATCTCACTTTTGTCCTTAGATGCCCCTTCTTATAATTTTGATATGTTGGTCACGAGGTATGTTCTAGGTGAAAGAGGACCAATAGGAATAGGCCCGGGGAGTGGTCTAAGGAGTAGCTGCCACGTGCAGGCTGGTGGTCTATAGTAGGTGTAAGTGGATTACATGCAGGCCTCGTGGATAAACTTCAGACATTTATGCACGACGGAGGGTACCGTGTTCATTGCCACTAACCAAGGGATATCTAATTTCACCCTAAAGAGTTGCCACTAACCAAGGGATATCTAATTTCACCCTAAAGAGTTTAGATCTGAAGATGATATCAAACAGGAGTTTCATGGACTTAGGTCCAACTAAGACCGATAGGATAATACTACCCAAAGGGGGTATGGAAAGCCCATCATGTGTGCGGATGGTGCTCATAGGAGCATCATACCCATCCTTGTGTAAGAATTTTATTAGAATAATCTCCTCTGTTATTATGTTCACTTGTGATATAGGGTCAATGAAAACACTAGCTATGATTTTTCTATTGATCCGTGTAGGAATGTAAAGAGGAGACGATTCCCTGTTAAAGCCCATCAGTAAGTTCTATGAAGTGAAAGTAATACTAGTAGCACTATCAACAGGTTGTGCAGAGAGGATGGGTTCATGCAAGAAGGAAGCCATTATGCACACTCGAAAACACTTTCACTGTCCCTTTAGAAAGGTTAACAGATAAGATGGTGACCCAATGAAGGTTTCATTGTGCAATACCTTTGGAACCTTCCAACTACACCAACTAGGGGTCATAGGCTGGGTTGTGAGGCAACAGCTTCACAACACTCACACCTACACCACTCCTAGAAAATGAGGAAAGGAACTGTTAGGATCACAAGAACGGAACCAAAATGGTTCACGTCGGGTTCACCAAAAATGTAAGAGAGGGGGACCACCACGTGCAAGGCCCTGAGTCAAGGAGGGAAAAGACGCGAGAGGCTTCCCTAACTTACCTTAGCTAAGTGTAATGCGAGGGAATGTGAGGTGAGAGTAATGAGGACCATAAGGCCTCTCAATCACTCTATAGACTCGGAACACAAGAAGAGGCTAGGCAAGCCATTTTTTAGGTCTAACACTACGCCTCAAAAAACCCTCTGTCCGACGACAGAAGCGCGATCTTTGGACTTTAGCATGGTCTGCTGGCATCTCAAAAGTGCGCTGTCATCCATACGGTCAGACAAAAAATAGGATGAGGTCAAACCAACAAAACTAGCTAACAACCCAGCTGACTAACTAAAGGGATAGAATGCCATAACTAAATAAATGAAATACTCTCTAGTATTGTAAAGTAAGTATGCGAGAGTGGAAAAAATAGGGAGAATCTCACCAAGGAACTCGTTCGCTAGCTAGTTCTCCAAGAAACACACACACCTACACACAAAAAGAGGGAAAATGTTGGGTGGCTGTATAGGGGTCTGCCTCAGTCAGACCCCTGTTTAGGTGTTTCCACCTCCACAAACAACCAAGGAAACGAGATGAAGGAAATAATGTAGTAAAGAGAAAAGAAGCACTACAAAATAGTGTTATGCTACTCAACCAAGTGATAGAGGAAAGGAGAGGGAAGCTTACCACCTCCACCAAGAGCACTCAAGGCTTCTTGGGGGAGAAAATGAGAGTACTCGAGCCTCTGCTGCAATGGTGTGGTCCCAAAATTTCTCTATCGAAGTGATGGAGTGTTGCTTTGGCTACAATGGAATGCTTGAATGGTTGGAGCGAGTGAGAGTGTGTGCTTGAGAGATTGAAAGTGGATGTGAGGGTGTGAGAATGAAAGCTTGATGTGGTGAAGAGTTGGATTGAATGTTGAAGTGGATGAATTTGAAGAAAGGATGGAGAAAAATAGCCATATTTGGGTCGGTTGGCCGAAGGGGGCATTACAACTTCACCTCCAATGAGAAGTGTAACGCCTCTGCAGGTTCAGCCGCAGGAATCTACCAGGGATGTAAGCACATTGCGTAGACATCTGCATACTATTCGGGCGTCCCCTATAGAAATGCTTCCATCGATGCTTAAAATAGGTGCCAAGTGGGATGCATGCAATAGGCTTAGGTGGAATTAAGCCTCTGAACTTGGTTTTCTAAGGTGGGTAAAGGCAAAAAGGGGATTTGCACATGGGTGCAAATTCACTCTTATACAAGATCTAAAAGGCATCTTAGGGGATTCAATGCCAAAGATCCTTAGATCAAACATGTTTGAGTGACACCTTCATGGTAATCTCTTCCCCTCTTATCCACATGTTGTAAGATAGGAAAAATATTCTAGTTCACATTGTGTTTTTAGGGGTCAAACAAAGTCATCAAAATATAAAATTTTATAGATATGTATTTGTATTATGTTTTTTAATATTATGTTCTTAATTTTTTAATCAATATAGGTCCTTTACAAAAAATAACATCTTTTTGAAACACTAAAAAGGAACAAACTATATTAAAAAAAACAAAAAAATATATTGAACTTATAGTGATGCCTTTGTTTCAATGTAAAAAAATGATATATACAAAAGTAAATGCATTTTGTTATTACCAATTAAAATGAATAGTAAATAAAATATACAAAAAAAAATATTAACAATTAACTATGATTAGACTAAATCAAAATAAATTATGTGAATGAGACAATAGAGGGACCTAAAATATTTCCTTAATAGAAGAGTCATGTTATTATTGATTTACAAAAGATAAACTCTCTAGTACTTTATTTCAAGAATTTGTGAAATGCTTTAGAATATTGATATAAAATATTTTTATAATTGATGATAAACTTTGTAGTATTTTATTTCAAGAATCTATGAAATATGCTTTTGGATATCGATTTAGATTATTCTTATAATCTATATAATGAAGACCAAATCGAACTGTATAGCCATTTGCTCACTCAAAGTTGTCTAACAAAGACCATGTAAAGTAACCTTGTATGTTGAATCCACCCAAGCTACAATTCAACCCATCAGAACTTTTAGTATAAGTATTGGAAAAAGAAAAAAAAGAACAAAAATATATATAAGATTTACCTTATTCCTTGTTGAACAAATGATAAATGTTTTGAATGATAATCGATTCACCAAGTATCATTAAGTGCTTGTTGCAATGATAATGTATCATCATTATTTTCAGCAATACCTATAATATTAATTTAAAGAATTCATAACTTTTATAAAAAAATATGCAAATTAAATTTAGTCATAAATATTTCATTTTCATAACAACTAGAGTTTTATTAAAAATTTAATAATGGAAACAATAAATTTTGTTATTGTATATTCTTATTTTAATAATGCTCCTAAACACAACTTATATGGATAGCCAAAATTTAAAGACCATTACTATTGCTCTTATTATTTAGTAGATTTTTTCATGCTTGATGTCTAGACTCTAGAAATGTGACTCTCACCCACTTTTTTAATAACATGCATAACACTATTTTATAAATGATAATATAGAGAATTATTACTAAAAGTTTTAAAGAAATAATTTATATATTCAATCATAAAAATGGTTTACCATTTTCTGTAATGAAAATCAGTGGATTGGCATATCTACATTTTATGTAGTTCAACAACTCTCTTATTCCAAGCGGATATACATGAAGCCAACTCGATGCTGCCTATTGTCACCATTCAAAAATTAGACATTGGCCACCAAAAATTTCATATTTAATAGTACTTGGAAGTTTTATGAGCCTTACCACTGGTCCGATGAGCATACCATTTCTCTCAGCTGACACCATTTTAACAACACAAATAAGAGGTTATGCTCAATTTTTCTAAAACAAAACTGATCCATATGCTAAACTCAGAAGAAAAAAACATTAAAAATGTGCACCTGTTAGATTAGCTTGAGAGTACAAAGTATAGGTGGTGTTAATGGGATTAGGCGGTGTTGGAGTATCAGCAGCGTAGAGACTTGTGTAATAATTTAAGCCCATAAAATCAAATGAACCTTTCACAATAGCAGATTGATGGGCAGTAAATTTGGGTAAACGCTCGCCAAACAGATCTCTCATTGTTGATGGGTATTTCCCTTTTATAATTGGATCCATATACTTGTAATTTTGTATTGCTAGTCAAATTCATATGTACAAACACCTAAAAATGGGCATTATTGGACCATTTTAAAATGATATTTGCTTACCAACCAAACATAAAATCTAATGCCCTTTGGGCATCTTTCTGGTCAAAGTGTGATTTTGAATAGGGAACCATCCAGTGGCTCACTAGTGTAATTCCAATCCAACACATGACCTATGATTCTGGTTGTGCAAACATTCACCCCCCCTCTCCCTTTCTTCTTAGGATTATCATCATCTCTTCAATCTACTTAGAATAATATAGATTGGTTATTCTAAGCATCTTGTCCCTCATCATTTTTAGTCCTTTAATCCATCTCACATTTCAATCCAATCCTCATCCATTCAATCTAGCACAAATCATCTACTCATGTCCTTGGTCTTGTTCCCAACCTTTCTACAAGCCTTGATCCAATCATCATCATCATCATCATCATCATCATCGAGATGTATCTTTCCCTATCCTTTGGTGTTGTTTGGGATGTATCCTTCCCTCATAGCAACACTTTCATCATCATCATCATCAGGATGTATCCTTGCCTCATCAACAACACTTTCATCATCATCAGAAGAATGTATCCTTCCTTACCCTCATGTTGTTTTGAGATAATATCATTCCCCCATCGACAACACCCCATCCATCATCAACCCATTTGGATTGTAGCTTGACTGGGGCAACATCACATTTTTCCTTAAATCCATTTGTGCTCCTTGTCTTTTCATCTTCTCTCCCCAATCTCCTATCTCTTGTCATCCTCTCTTATCCATCACTTTGCATCATCTTCCTCAATATCCCCTTTCATCGTCTCATCCATCTCGAGAGCACACCTGTGTTTTCTTGAACCTACATGTCCTCTTGAGGGGGCATCTTTCATCCCTAATCTCCATTGTCACTCCTATCATCCTTCTTCCTAGTCACTCCTTTGATGACTGGGGCATCTTTCCTAATATAATCATCTTCTTCCTAGTGCTATCTTTTAATCTTCTTTGAAATGATGCTACTTCGTAGCACCATCTCAAAGAGGGGAAAATGTAGACACTTATATTTGTCCAAATTTATCCCTTTTCGTCTAAATATCCTCTTGCATTAATTAAGTAATATTGCTATTATTTGATTAATATCCTTAAATTCTTCTAAATCCCTAAGGTATTTAGTTAATAATTAAATACCTTACCCTTTATCCCCCCTTTTCCACAAAAGAATTAAATAAATAATACATTTATTTAATTCCTCACATGTCACATCCTCCATCACTTTTTATTAATCCTAATCCACCTCCTAATCCCATCATTAGGGATGTGCACATGTCTAATCCATAATTAGGATGTGTCACATCCTCCAACTTTTTCAAGTTGGCTCCTAATCTTCATTAGTCACTAACTAGCTTCTAATCATTGATTAATTAGTCCAGTCAGCATCTTAGTTAACTCTCTCATCTCCCAAGGAATATTAAATTACTTTTATTATCCCCATGTCCTTCCTAATGGAATTTTAAATTCCATTTTATCCCTCCAAGACTCTCCTCTTCCCCATGCAAGTTGTTAGGAATTCTAGAACTCCTCACTTGTCACATCAATCACATGGGACAAGTAATTACCTTTTTAATGACCTTGTCTTATCCACAAGGTACTTCTCAACTTCCTTTATAAGCACCTTGTCTTATCTACAAGGTACTCCCAATCATGTGAATTTGAAATTCACATTTATTTCTCCAACAACTTCTCTCATTCCCATGGTCCTCTCACTTGTCACCATCACCCTCATCCCAAGGTACTTGCAAGTACCTCCACCTCACATGTCCTTTTCCACATCACATGTCCTCTTGACATCTCATCTTCCATATGGAAATATGTGAGGGCTTGTGATTCCTCAACTCACTTGTACAACCCTTCATATTTCCCATGTTGGCAAAATTTTGACCATCCAATTGTCTAGAGAGTCTTCGCTTAAAATGGAAGATTTTATCTCATTCAAAGAATGACATTTTCATAAACACATTCAACAACTTTCAAGCTCTCCAACATTCAAGCAACTTGAACACTCTTGCATTCTCCTTCAAGCTTATCCACCATTATTGCATCTTCAAACTCATATTGCATCCTTTCCATACACTTATCAAAATACCCACTTGAATCATTTGAATCTCCATCAAATCCTCATCATTTTGCATATCATTTTAGATTACTTTCCATCAAGGTGCACACATTATCGACAATCAAAGGGCCAACCAAGGTATGAACTTGAACAAAGGTATATCTCTTGTTTATCTTTTCTTTTGTTTGAGTTCAAATAGGCTAATCATTGAGGTTGTGTAGTGTTGTTTTCTCCTTTGCATCATTCTGTTTTGCATCTTTTAGGATAGGTAAACTTCACTGCATCACACCAGGATCTTGTACCATTTCCTAAAGGATGAAAAATTGTTGGTTGCAAGTGGTTGTTTAAGGAAAATATGGGTCTAGATAGAGGTATTGAGAAGTACAAAGCAAGGTTGGTTGAAAAGAGCTACTCTCATTTGAGGGTGTTGATTACAGTGAGATATTTTCTCCTGTTGCAAAAATGGCATCCATTAGATTATTTCTTTCTATTGGTGTTTCTTATGATCTATAGGTTAAGAAAATGGATTTCCTTCATGGTGATTTGGAGGAGGATATTTACATGACACAACCAAAGCACTACGTGGTGAAAGATAAAAGTAAATTGGTTTATAAATTGAAAAAATATTTATATGGACTTAAATAGGTTCTTAGGATGTGATACCAAAAATTTGATACATATGTGTTGAGTTTGGGATTTGAGCGTTCTAAATTAGATTAATATGCTTATTATAAATTTGATGGTGATGATTTCTTATTTATTGCATTACATGTTGATGATATGCACTATTTATTGGTAAAAGGAAAGGAATTATTTTAGAACTAAAGTCTTAGCTTGCAAAAAAATATGAAATGAAAGATCTTGGTGTAGCTAAACATATTCTTGGGATAGAAATAAAAAGAGATAGAATGAATAGAAAGCTATGGATTGATCAAGTAAGTATTTCAATTTAGTTCTATAGAGGTTTAAAACATGTAGGATTGTAGGCCATTTTGTGTTCCTTTTATAGTTGGAACAAGGTTATATACTTTAGATTATCCACCATCCCCATTGGAGATGGAAGACATGGCCAAAGTGCCTTACTAGAGTGCACTTGGAAGTTTTATTTATGCTATGGTTTGCACTAGACCAAAACTTTCCTAAGTAATGGGAGTTCTTTCCAAATACATGTCTAATCTTGGTAGAAGTCATTGTGATGTAGTTAAAAGAGTCTTCAAATATTTATAGGGTATCTCAGGGTATTCCTTGTGTTATCATAGTAATATGGTGGGAGATGGGTATTCCCTTTGATATTCATGGTTTTTTGGATTCAAACTGGGTAGGTGATGTTGATAGTAGAAGATCCATGAGTGCTTTTATTTACTTTATTAGTAGAGCAATCAATTGGATGAGTAGGCAACAAGTTGTGGTTGCTTTGTCCACTATTGAAGTTGAGTACATGGAAAATAATCATGCTTGTAAAGAAACCATTTGGCTTAAGAGACCATGTTTAGACATTGGAATTAAACAAGGTATAGTGGCAACTTATTGTTATAGTTAGAGTGCAATTTTCCTAGCTAAGAACCCAACATTTCATGCCAAAACCAATCACATTGGTGTACAATATCATTTAGTTAGAGATATGTTGAGGATGGAAGGGTGAAGTTGGTTAAGGTAGAGACTTTGATGAATGTTGTAGATCCTTTAACTAAGCTTGTGAGCACAAAGAAGTCTAGATGGTGTTTGGAGTCTATGGGCCTCATGGCCACTAGTGATTAAATTATAGTTTTGATACTCCCTTTGCTCTTGCAATGTGTTTGAAAAGTGAGAGAATGTTAGGAAAATAGTCTCGAGAAACCTTGAAATTACACAAGGTTACTATTTATAGTAGGTTTACATTTGAGAACAAATTGATGTAGAATTTTCCCCAAAGCTTTAGATTGGCTAAATAAGCATGCTTGTAAAGTTTCATTGCAAGATCATGTTTGGATTTTAATTGTAGACGCTTAAAATTAGCATTATGCATTTGATCAAAATCACACTCATCCATTCATCGGGGTAAATTCATCAACTTAAATCAAATAAATCAAACTTGATCCTATCATCATCTCTTTGATTAAATAAATCAATCATTTATTTAATTAAATCTCAGATCATCATTCATCTCCCTTTGATTTGATTTAAATCCCTAAATCAAGTTAAATTGGTCAAATCAGCCTAATCATCATCCTAGCTAATTAATCCTGATTAAATCTAATGCTAATCTCATCCCACTTGCATTCTCTAGATTTGGCCACTTGCACATGAAATTGCATTTATTGATTTATCAAAATCTTTATTTTCAACTTGGCATAAAGGGAGAATATTCTCCAAGTTTGAATCTCCCCCCAAGTGGACATGTACACCAAACAGAGCATTTATGAGGCCTTACATGTCTCTTACATGTCCCCTTCCAAAGTCAAACTCAACATTCATTGCCAATTTGAATTCAAATTTTCCCTCTCATGGGCACTCTTCCCAAATCTTGCACATGCATCAACCACTCACATGATGACAAGTGTCCTCAACTCATTGGCTTGATCTTTGTCCCACATTGGTCCCTCTTCAACACTTAGCATTTTGAAAATCTTTAAATGAGAAGCTTCATCCTCAAGCAAATCCTCCACAATTTTATGCAAGGTTACTCTCTTCATTTGAGATTTGATCTTGTTCATCATCACTCCACCATCTTCATAGCATTTTCATCACTAGCTAATCAATCAAGGATTGGGAAAGGGTCACTAGCACATGTGACACCAATCCACTATGGGATAGGTTTAATGTCATGTTTTTGTATGCTTTTATTTGATTTCCCTTGTTTCATTTATGGCATAATTAACATGGCTTATTATTCCATAGGGATGTTGAAATGTTGTTTTATTTTAAACTAACCAAATGCAGATTTTGACATCTACAAAATGGCGCTAGAAGGAGGGCATGTAGAAATGGGAATGGCATTGTTTCAGATTTGGAAACATAGAATCTATTGCCATCGTATTAATAATTTTATTATCTCAAGAGTTGCATAATCTCAGGTTGGGTTGTTCTAAAATTTTTGTGCAGGCATATTCATTATCTGACTTCTATTATTCTTCAAGCACTCTTGACATCTTTAGGCGTTTGGTGAGATAGAAAACGTGTCTGGTCTAGGCGTCCACATTTTGTTTTTGTTTTTTTTTTTTTGTCCTCACTGCGTTTTTACCAGTGTATCTGCAACCGTAAATGTCTAACAAATGTATTCTTTTGTCTGTGGGAGTGAAGTCCATACGCTGTTCCAACGTGCCAAAAGTCAATACATTGCCATGTATCTCATTTAATGGCATAAGAAGCCATCTATGCTGGACGCTTCAGGCAATGCTCATTGCTTGCACCAACGTTGAATTCTCCTGCACCATCTAAATGCTCAGTGCTTCCATGGTCGGTCTGCTATATCCATACATCCGACACATTCTATTTTATTTGTGATTTCATGGCACTTAGGCAAGTTGAAAAGCTCCCTATTGCGATCTAAGGTGTTTATGTTTTCACTTACTCTTCGTAGTCGCTTTGAAATCTCTCAAAACACCATTATGGCGCAGGTATGTGTCTCCCACTTGCATTTGCTTGAACACTTGATTCACCTGCCAATGAAATCCGCTTAAAATTTTGTCACGTATCTGGATTCAAGGCATTCTAGTTGAGGCATCCTATCATAAAGCAGCCGTTTGTATAATTATTGTTTTTGACTTTGTCCTGCCAATTGCATATTTTGGAAATTGCTTGAGTAGGGTACTGAACGCGATTTTTTGTTTTCACGAGCTATCTGTGTTATCTTTAAAATCTCTTGAGCCCTTCAACGAATCCCTTGTGGGCTAGTGCATACGTCCCTACTGGAGTCTTCAGCATATGAGAACATCACCTCATTAATTCCCACTTGAAACATTGATTTCCTGGCTGACGTTTGACATTAAAAATCTATTATGCTAGGCGTGAGGGTCGATGTGGAATATGTGGTCAAAGGGAGGTGGCGTAGCAGAAGTAGCAATGACATCGATGGCAGTTAAGGCAATCCAAAATGAATAAAGTGCACGGCTCATCGGCCTGTGAGGGCAGGTCTGGCGATCATTGCATTCCACGAGACCACATTTTCATGAGGCATTCTGACAACAGTTCATGCGCCTTGTCTATTACCTTGAAGCATTCTGTCCAGCAGTTCACGCGTTTTGTCTAGGCTTCCACATTTATGTCAAACAGTTCACATGCTTTGTCTATTCACAGTTCATGTGTCTTGTCTATGCTATTTGCAGATTGCATTTGTTTGAAATTTTCTAAAGCCTTTTTCATTTAACTTTTACGCCTCTTAATTACATCTGCTTGAAAATTTCTGGAAGGCTGTCAATAGATCCATTCTGTACATATCATGCAATTATTACATTCCATGAGACTACATCACTTCAAATATTGTCAAGAAAATTTCATACTTTCCAGATTTCATGCTATGGTCTAGTTGAGCTGGGGTTTTTAAAATGAATGCATGGATGACTGATTGATTGGATTCATTTAGAGTTATCAGATTTGTCAGAAGTCAAAGAGATTCGATGTGGAGTGCTAAAGGTCGCTGGGTTTAATACTGTCATTGAATGCTTTGTCATTAAATTATCGAATTGGGCAAGTTACTGTTTTGACATGCAAGTTACTATTTTGAAGCCGACAGATAAGAATGAGTTCTGAACAAGATCATGAACGTCCATATCTCTGTTTCAGCTGCTTGGCATATGCGTAGAAAAGACTCTATCTAATTTAAGCTGTAGTTGTTAGGATTTTGCGTTTGGAAGTTTACATTTGCCTACGTACAAATCAAATGTCATTTAAGGTATTTATTCCCTGCAGGTAAACAACTGACATATGATATTGAATAATGATCTTGAATAATGACAGAGCTTTATTGCAGATCTTGACTTTTATCTAAAGAAATATGTATCTATCTATGGCGAACGGTGATGGGAGTGTGTAGATTTGATTGCTGATTAAATGTTATCACCTGCCAACAACTAATACAACCATATTCGATACTAACTCCCACATGATTATGCTAGGCAGGGTGCTGAGTAGTCACTCAAGAATGGATGCCTCGCTGGCATTAATGATGGCGCGAGCCCCTTTAGATTAGTGATGTTTTTAAGCTGATCACAGAAATATGTTTCAGATTAGAGAATAAGAAAACGCGACAAGACTTTGAATATGCTAAAAGTCAAGTTCTCTTTTTTTCTGTCAAAATATTAAAAAAGTGCAAACTCTTTTGGAGTAATAAACCCATTTTTAACTTTTGAGTTAGTTTTCTTTGGGGAATTATTACTATTTCTTAATCAAGGCTTGTCATAAAAGGGTAAAAGCAAACGGCATTTTTTTTGTTTCTTAAAGAAGAATCATTGGTTCTTTTCAAGAAAAAATTAATCCATTTTTTAAAAAGGTTAATGTTTAAAAAAAACCATCTTGATCAAACAAACTTGACTCTTATATAATTGTGTTTTTATGGAATAGGTACAAAGGAAAAGCAAGGGAAAAAAGG
>VDFB02289965.1:0-49607 GCA_007258455.2 Sequoia sempervirens
ACTCTTTCCAAATGAAATTTATCCACCAATTCACTAGATACAATGTTATTAGTGCAACTTGAATCAACTATTACCTTACATACCTTATTTTTACATCTACAGGCTATCCTAAAAAATTCTCTTCTTTGAAGTATCTCTCTCTCCTTTTTTGTCTTCAAGACATGTCTCTTCATCATTAGCATCTCACCTACTTCATGAGCAACATGAAGAGTATTAGAGTTTGAACTTTCAGCTTCATCTTCATGAATAGTTTCGTCTCTACTATCATTCTTATTTTCTCGCCCACTAGATGTTGAACCAAACCTTTTAGGGCACTTCCAAGAAGGATGACCATACACTTGGAAATTATAACACCTACCAGCAAAGATGTTAGGATTCCTTCCACCACTAAATCTGCCCCTTGTGCCTCTAAAACCGCCTCTAAAATATGCAACTTTCTCATCTCTTTTGTTTGGCTCTTCTTGATTCTCATTTGCTTGTCTTGGAGTAGAGAAATATCATCTTCCTCTCATTGTGCTGCCTCTTCCTCTAACAATCTTCTCTTGTCTCCTTTTTACTTTCTCTTCAGTCTTCAATGTCATTTGATAACATTCTTTAATGCTCCTAGGATTTTTCAAAGCCAACTCATCTTATATGTTCATTCTCAAACCACCCAAGTACCTAGCAATCTTCTCATCTTCATTCTCATTATGGTTAGATCTCATATTTAATTTGTAAAATTTTTTAGTGTATGCCTTTACATCCATTTCATTTTTCCTTAAAACTTGCAACCTCTTAAACATTTGAATTGAATAATTTGAAGGGAGAAACTTACCTTTCAACTTGGCTACCATATTGTCCCATGCCACAATCTTGGAATTTCCTTGCTTCCTTCTTTTTGACTGCAAATAATCCCACCACACAAGTGCATGACCTTTTAACTTTGTTTTTGCACTATTGACTCTCTGCTCCCCTGGAATGTCCTCAAACTCAAAATAATTGTCCAAAGATGATATCCAATCTAACAATTCATCTTCATTCATATTTCCTCCAAACTTTTGGACATCTATTTTCACCTTGTACTTGTCACTTTTAACTTTCTTCAACAACTTGGCCATTTTGTAATCTTCTAGATCAAGTTCTTCTTCAACATCTTCAAACTCTTCCCCATCTTCATCTTTTGAATCGTTGATTTCAACTTCTTCTCTTCTTTTGTGTGTCTCTAAGGCTACCAACCTTTCTTTCAATTCTCTAATATCTTTAATGTAATGACTCTTCAAGTCATTCACTTCTTGTTCCACATTCTTTCCCTTCGCAGGCATCTTTACAATCTTCCCTCTTCACCTTCTAATCTCTCTTTCACAATATACAACTTTCTTCCACAAAGATCTAGTACCTTTGCTTTGATACCACTTGATGCAATCAAGGGAGTTCCTACAACACCCTCAACACAAAATCAACCAACAACAACACTTATTAGATCATCAAACCCTCAAACTCACACTATCTCACCAATTCCACTCAATTCCTTATAGCATTGTCCACTCACTCAATCGGGTATATCTTCTCAATAAGATTATTTCAGACCAAGACTTGAACCTTTTAAAAGACCCATCATGGCACACAATAACATACTAGCAAATCACAATGGACTTATTTTGAACAATTCCTTCAAAACTAGATTTACACGCTTTCTAGGCCTCAAATTAGGCCTCTTTTACAAAGAGGCTTGTCTCTATACCTTTCTGAAACCCCAAAAACAATGTGGAAAGCAATAAAAATGTGTCATAACCTAATAATCCACAATTTTTTTTATCAAAAATTCATTCACCAAAGCACCTAATCCCAAAACCCTATTTTTAAGCCAAGAACCTAGGGTTTTAATGGAAATCACATTTCCAAGCCTCAAACACACTTTCCACCACCCCTAAGAAGTCTAAAAATATCTAAAAATAATTAATAAAACAAGAAATAATACTTCCCTAAACCTTTTCACACTTTACCATCTCAAAAACCTCATTTCTTCACTTGGAAAACTCATTTTCTCTCTAGGGCATTATGCCTAACTCAGCTCTTGACCTCCCCTGCACTCACTAAACATTCCCTCACCTTTTTAATGATGTTTTAGACCCATTCCTAAAGTTATAGTGGCTACAATGAGAGGAATGGGTCAATTCTCCATTTTAAATGACTTTCAAACCTTAAAATTGTGTGTTCAGGCTGGTCTTAGAAAATTTGCAATAAAATACATCAAATTCAATGAGAAACCTTCAAAGTAGAATGAAATGAAAGATAAAACAATCAAATATTCTATTCCAAAATAAATTGAATCAATGAGGTGATGTACAGGCTATACAATCACTGTAAACTTCAAAAAATATAGAAAATATGGAAAAGAAATAGTGTTATTTCAATTGATTTGTCTTTCAAAACTTTAGAGAGAGATTACAAATGATGTTTCCCACATTCTTATACTTTTTCCCTCGAATACTAACTATTCTAACTTCCAAAAAATTCCTTTTCAAATTTTGTGACTGTTGGACTTCCTTTTTACAACTTTTTCAATTTTGCATCCTTTTACACAATTAGCAACTTTTCACATTTTTGCATTTTGCACAATTTGAAGTCTACATCACCTAAACACATATAAAGACTCAAACTTGACTGAATACATTCCAAAATGGTCTCCAAGACCTTATTTAGGAAAAAAACACCAAAACCTAAAGCCTACACTATAATTTCTTGAATTGACAACTTTTATTCAATGGTGCCCTTGGACCATGGAACAAGCCAGGGATATGTATAAAGAAATAGATGAAAAATATGCATCAGTGTTAAAGAAAATCATGGGGACCATAGAGAATGTGTAGCCAATGGCTATGATAAATGTTGAAGAACCAGTAGTGCAAAAAGTGGAAAAGTACTACTCTAAAGGTAAAGTGTTGTGTAAGTTTGTTGATGAAATAATAAAGTAAAGCTCACAACTCATAGCTATTGTTGATGGAAATATTACCCAAATATCCAAGATTAAGTCAGAATTGGATAAAATAGAAGGCACACTTTCCATGGAACAAAAGGAGATGGAACAAAGTATTGGATTTTGGCTACAAATGAAGGAGACAAAATTGAGCAAACTAGTGGAAGTTGGGGTAATTACCGATAAAGAAAAGTATGTGGAAATAAAAGAGTCTCTTAAGAACTACATATAGGTTATCAAGACCCTCATCAAGGACATCGTATTGTCATGGTGAATGGGATTGAAGAGTTGTCAGGAAAACTTCTTGATGACAATCATACCTTCCTCCCAGTAAGTGAGATTGCTTATATTTTCAAAAAAGCTATTTAAAAGTAGGTGGAAGATGAATCCTTTTTAAATACTTCAATGTACACCTTAGGTATGTGCAGGATCATGATGGGCCAAAAAGTGGCGATATGATGGGTATGTGGTTAATGATTTTTTTTTTTACCCAAAATTGATGAAACAAAAAGGTTTTTAAAGGAGATTCCGCCTTCTTCACCAGCTGGCAAATTATGCTTTACTTTGTATTTAATAAATAATTACTATTTATTTGAATTATGACTAAAGTCTTGATTAATAGGCTAATTGAAAAACATCTATAAGCCAAATATATCACATTTTTGAATCCAAAAATGCGCCACATCTATGCTTCACATACTATAGGATTAAAAATTAATTAAATGCCATGAAGTTTTGACCAAATTAAGTACAGTTTTATATTTTAAAAGTTGTATTAAAAAAATCATAATTAATCATTTACTTGGAAAAATTAAAATTAAAAAAAATGCATCACATCCGGACATGAGTCCTCTACTTATATCTAAAATCTTATAAAAAAGTATTATCATTTTATTGTGGTTAGGGTGGTTAGACAAACACCTACTTCTTATTTTTTCCCTTAAATTTAAGTACTACCGCATTGAAATTTAAAATTTTCAATTAAATAGATTTTTTTTAATAAACCTAGTAGTTTAGAAACTACATTCAATTTGCTACAAATTCTATTCTTACATATTTTTGAAATAATATAGATAACTTATTCAAAATTTTACATCAAGTTTCCTAAGTCTGATTTTTCTAAATTTTTTGCCACTTAAGGGCCTATTTTTTCCATGATGATCCTACACATACCCCCTTGTGTGATGTACGGGTCACTCTGGACAACCTCAAGATGCATCTAGATAGGTGCAAAAATATTTTCTCAACCACAAGAAAGTCCATCACAAAGGTTCATGCAATTAGTGACTACACCATTGGACCAGATGAGGAAACCATGCAGGAGATTAAAAAGAAGTGTGAAGATTTCCAAGCCAAGAGCTAGAAACCATAAAATCTTCTTGTATCTCCATACTTAGACAATTTTTTTATGCTTTTTTCTATGTTTTATGTAGATAAGTTTTGACATTTTACATGTCATTTTGAAAAATGTAATTACATGTAAAAACAAATATTTTTTCCTACATTCATGGACAACATCTTTGAGTAATTCAATAGTTAGTTAGGGTTTTTCCTAGATTAGCTCTTCGCTCCCATATATAAATATGAGAATATTCCCTTATATTGTTGACCTTTTATCTTATGCAATGCAGTGCTTCCCAATTGTGAAGTAATATATGAAACTTTGAGTTCATTTTTGTGAAACTATTTTTGATCAATAAAGAAGCTAAGTTTCACACCAAACTTTGTGTTGGGACAATTATCTTGTTATTTGATTGAATTGACAGTGTTTAGTAATTGGGATTGAAGGGATTTTGAGTAAATATGTGGACTTTGAGCTACAACCATTGCTTAAAATTGAGAAATTGATGATAATATTGGTGAATTGTTTATAAGACTTTGTGCTTAAAATTGTTCATGCTATTCATGGATCTAATTGTGAAGTATATTGAAGACTTTGTGCTTCTTTTACAAATGTCGGTTACTATTTTGAAGAATTTACTATTGGAAACTACGGAATGACTTTGTACCTCTGTGAGCTTTCTTGTTTGTTACTTATCTTTATCATACTGGTATTCCTAGTCTTTTCTTTGACAAGTTAGGAGTATTGGAATTACTACTTAGTTTTAATTTGAAGTTGTATTCCATCCATAGATTAAAACCGTGAAACATTGTAAAACATATTCTCTAAAAAAATAGAGAATCATGAGTGTTACACACCCCCATATCATTATTGTATTGTACATTATTGTAAATATTTGATTAGTTTTCCTTAGTTTCAATAAGAAATAAGAAGCATTCCTCCCCTTTTTGAGAGGAGGGATTTTATCTCACATAACTTTGGTTGAATTTAAGTTTTTTAATCTTTTAAAAAGGGATTACAAAATTTTCAGCCAAAAAAATCCTTAATAGAGGACTATGTGTGTGTGTGTGTGTATCTATTTATGTATGGTATTAAATAGTTATATATATATATATATATATAGCGCATCTATAAGTGCAAGAGTATAGAGGCTTCAGAAATCCATTCCTTATATAGTTTAGAACATGTTATGAGATAAGAAAAAGTATAACATTGTTAGGGTAATGTCCATAGGATAGTGTGTGTGGCTTTTAAATTTAAAGTGAGTTAAACATAGTGGTTAGATACTTATGAGAAATGCATTTAAACCAACATTCATTGTTGTGCAGAGTTATAGCTTAAGGAACTAAGCCTTAAGTAAATGTTAAGAGTTTTTAAATGTATTCAAGGGAAACACAATATATGGATCATAGGCTGACTATATATTAGATATTAAAAGCATTTCAAGAGCCGAATATATGATATATGTTGACTATATTTTGAGAGGTCACATATTACTCTTGCTGCCATGTTTGTTGAACACGTATTTTTCAATATAGCTTGCTATATTATGTCAATACATGGAGAAGAATTAGTTGACGCCTATAGTAGGATATTCTTTGACTTGGTAAAAATTTAAATTCCACGTCTTTAAGCTTGAATCAACATTTGTTAAGTCATGATCAAACAGGTCGATGACTTTGTCAAAATGAGTAAATATCTTAATCGACTTACACCAAGACTCAGTTGATGTAAGCTTGGTGTTGCAAATTGGTTACTGACTATTTCAAATAGAATGGAAACCACGCCAACTATTATTTGAGAGTATGTATTTGGTGCCACCTTTGGAAACCCGTTTGTTGTAGATGTCCATTGTTTGAGGTAATTCAAATTAATCATGTGTATATTTGAATAAGTCTCTTATTGTTGTCAATCAATAAGCCCGATCTATAGTTGTGTATGTTGAATAAGTTCTTATATCGATGCCACCTTTTTGCTAGGTCGAGTGAGTAGGTTTTTCATGGTTTTTGTTGTCCATATCCATGCCTAATCTATAGGATGTGAGGCCTAATTGTTACCATATAAATAGCATGGAAAACTCATTTGTGAGGACACATTATTCTTGCAAGTATTTTTACTCTAGTTTTTTTTAGTTTTACTTAGTTTTATTTGAGAGAGAGAGAGAGAGTTCAGTTATATAGAAAGTGAGTGGGTTTGAGAGAAGTAAACTATCAACTTGAGCATTAGAGGTTTATTGTGATGTCTCTTGAGAATATATAATTCAAAACTTGTTGTTGTTTGCAGAAGTTACTTTGTTGTCAATTGATGGGATAAGCAATAAAAGGCATAAGGATATTCTTCTTTGTTATTTTATTTATAAAAGCATTATTCTCCATGAATGCTTGAATTTTATTTTACGAGCACTTGTATTTAGGCAATCTAGAATGTCTTTGAAAAGGAGATAGAATCTTTTATGTTATTTTTATGTTGTGACCTTGTATGTACTCCATAATTGGAGGTTGGTGTTTATCATAGGTGTTACATACTAGATATGATTAATCTAGAGAAGCATATGAGTTACTCTTAGCTTGGTTATTGATTTAACTAGAGTAGCTTGAGTTTACTCCTAGGATTTTTTATCCAGTATGGGAGGGAGTTTTTGTACTTACTTGTTAAGTAGGTTTATTCCAACTATGCAAAATGGTGATAGGTTATCTCTAGGGTGATAGATTATCCATTGAAGGAAATACCTATTTCTAGTTTAAGATGGCCTTAAGTCAAATCAGCCCTAAGTAGTGTATGTGATAGATGACCTTCATTCAGATTACCATTTGAGAACACTTTGGCCAAAGTAGTGTGACTTCCTCTAGCTCCACTATCAGTTCACCGTGATCTAGTATTACATGCTAGTTCTAGATTGTGGGATTACAAGTTCTAGTTATGTAGGAAACAACACTATGCTCAGTTGGTTGTTGTTATTTGGTTACTCTATCAAGCTCTTTATCGAAGGGGAGGGCTATCTATTGAATGATAGATGTGTGGGGGACTACATGAGTTTTTGGTTGGTGGAAAAGTGCTTGAGTGATGCTTATCCTCCACAACAAGCAATAGAAGAACCAAGATTTGAAAGGAACCTAATCCTAGACTGTCTTTAAGTTATTTTTTCTAAAGCTCATTTGAGCTATGTATGTAAATGTATGTATTATTGTATTGTCGTAACTTGTGAAGTTATTGTAATGAAATTGGAATATTTATTGTAATTTTATATTGCATCTTCTTCATATATTCTCAATAAAGAAAGGAAAAATTTTATTGCAATGTCTTGTTACATAGTTTATTTTCTCATACGATGAAAAATTAGGAATTTTTCACTTCAGTGAAGGGTTGGCATGTTACATGTGGTATTAGAGCTACTTGGTTCAACTCTAGAACCTATGAGCTCATTACACAACCAACACTTAAACCTTACCAAAAGCTAATGGTTGAAAATTTCTCATGCCACAACAACAAGAGAAAAGAACTGGGAGAAAAGAGAAAAGAAGATGAGATTTCCAAGAACTTATTTAAGTTGGGATTGGAGAAGAGTCATCCCTAGAGATAGGAACTCCTAGATCAACAACTTATTATTTAATCCCCTTGGATTGTGGAAGATTATGCATTCAAGTTATGTAGGAAGGTTAGGAAGAATAACCAATATATACTTTTATCCTATGAAATAGATATAAAACTCTAAGGAATAGAGAGGATTGAGAAAATATCCCTTATTGATAGCAACCTATAAGCTTCAAAGACACAAAAAATCTTGGATCTAGTAAAAACACTAAAAATCTATGTGTATGCAATATCGACATAAATTAGACTAAAGTAGAGAGTCAACAAAGGAGGTATCCATAAGGTTGGAGAACTCTTGACATAAATCTAATTCTTGTATAAGGATAGGATCTTGCAAGAAAAGAGTTAGTACCTAGGAAAAAGGGAAAACACCAGAAAGGTCAGAATCAAGTAATCAATGATGTGGACATTGTTCCACCAACCAAATTCGATGAGATCGATTTGTATTTTTGATTAAGATGAGAAAAAGAGACCAAATAAATTTGGTATCTCTAAAGATTGTGAGAGAATAAGAATCCAAGCATTGGGATAAAGTCACTTGAAAAGGTGATTGTAGGAAAGAAACATGTAAAGATAAATTGGGGTGGCCTGACCAAAGGTTTGGATAGTACATAGATTGGTTGGTTGGAATATGAGATTAAATCACCAACATGTTTGTGAAAATCAGCATATGTTTAGAGGTTCCAAAATAAAATGGAATACAATATGGCATTATGTGTTAAATCAATAGAAGTTGTAAGGAAAACAATGCTCTAAGTTGAAAGGTGCATCAACCAACAAGGCTTTGCGGGTATGAATATTCCTCCACAAAAATTTTATTGGAAAGAGAATTGGAATATTAGTGTGCCTCTTAAATTCTAATTTGTTGATTATTCATTAGATCTCCTATTCAAGGACAATCCAAAATGTTGAGTCTACGGGATTAGAAATCAAAGATGAATATAACTTTGGGAAAAAGTATATTCAAAGTATGACATTGAGGCAAGAAAAACGAAATGGAAGGCCAACAACAAGATATGACAAATATTTTCAAAGAAGCAAGTGTTTTCTAGGAGTTCAACTTTGAGTAGATCAAATATTATGAAAACACTCAGGGGGGAAGGAAGAGAGTGGATTGACTTGGATTAAGTACCCCACCCAACGAAAATAGAAAATATATTTCTGATTTCAAAGAAATTTTGACTTCTTCATAAGTCATGATGTCAATATATTTCATGACCACAAGAATAAAGTATTGGAGTTATTATAAAATAGTGGAAAGATCAAGGATTGTGACCGATAATTACACCATACCTTATATATATATTTGATTGGTAAGATCAATTGATATTATTATTGATGCCATAGGAAAGGATAGGAAAATTATTTGATCATGAAAAGGAATACCATTGCTAAGAATAGGTAAGGAGAGATCTCTATTACTCGTGATTGGAAGTAAGTTTCTCTATACTCCTATATACCTTATATGGGGGATTTAGATAATGATGTTATTTCTATACATAGGTAGTAATACTACATATTATGAAATATGTCCATGTCATGAAATGAATTGACACTTTAGCTTACTATGCTCAGAGACTTGGGGATGATAAAGTATAGCTCTAGAGCCATAGAGATTGTATGAAAGATAAGGCAGGATGTGATGCTATGTAACCACATCAATTATCTTTACTTGATTGATCACTTGATCATACCTTACTCTTGAATGAAACCCTAGGATTAGAACAACCTATTTGGGATGAGAAGTTCATTTGATTAAAGAGAGAAACCATAGGTTAAGTTTTACCTATTGGGTTGGGATATGTACTTGAATACTCATTGACACCTATAGGTTGGAAATAACTCACTTGGTTGGGTTGTACATTTGGTCTTAATTGGAACATATAGGTTTAAAGTAACCTATAACATCAGAATAGTCATTGATTGATGACTCTATCCTAGAATTAGGGTATACTGAGGTTGGGACTTACCTATGTGATTAAGTGAATCAATGGAGCTAATGGGAAACATTCATGCTTGGTAATTAGGTATGTAATTAAATTTGATATCTCCTAGGAACCAACATAATTGAATGAGGATTAATATTTGAAATTAGTACCAACTCTTATCAAGAAAATTAGATTGAGTTAAATGATGAATTACATCTTTGGAAATAATCCAAGGACGGAAGAAATCCAAGTTGTGAATGTCCTAAGATAAAGGATATTTATCCCTAGAAAACTCCTAACCATTATTATTTGGGAGCTAAATGTGGTAGGAGACCATAAATAGTTTTTCACTTAGTCAAAGAATAGAATAATATGGGACATAAAAGAGTCTATGTACCCAAAATTTTGGAGAATTAAGGGATGGAATGAGAAATTTGATGTCAGAGGTAGGACATTAGGGTGACAAAGTTATCTGTCAAATGAGGAACTACTATAACCTAGAAAAGATAGAGTAAGAGGCTGCACAAAATGTGGCAAGATAATGTCTAGTATGCCAAGAAAAGAAGACCGGATGTCATCAATGGTAGGACATGTGTACTCTCTTGAGATTCCAAAGGGAGAGTGGTAAAACAAAAGATAGATCAATCTATTTATGTTGGTGAAAATAACATAATTTTCCAGTGGATAGACTCACCAAAGTAACCAACGCTATTTGGAAACTTGATTTATATGATTTTAGTCCTAAATAATATATTTTGAGAATTAGTTGCTTAGTATTCTTGAGAAGGTTGTCTTAGTTGTGAACAAGCAAATAGTGATAAGGTTGTGTGAACCATAATCATACTATGTGACATTCAATTGAACGAATACACAATATATTATTATAGCCAAAAAGGAAAAGGTGGTAAACCAAATCTTGAATGATTTGTTGTATACTTATAAACTTCTAAATATTGATGTTTGATCCATTATATGGAAAGGAAGGCTAGAAAATCTATTAGGCTGAAATAGGCTTAGAAATAGGGTTAACCATAGACTTGATAGATTTTCAAAAAGGAGTAATAGATGAAAGAGATCAATGAAACTTTGTCAATACAAAGCTTAAGTATGAATCAGTATCAAAATTTGACAGGTGTCCACTTGAGTAATGTTATACTCAATATGGACAAGTAGTCAAGAACAATACTTTATGGTAAGGAAAAATGAATGTGCAAGTGATGGATGGACTCAACTTCTGAGTTTTCTAAAAGTGTAAATACCAAAGGGAAATATGGGAACCCTGGTGTAGTGTGCAATGCATCATTATTCCTTTCTATTTGGATTATACTAAGGATAAATTCATGGGCTAATTATTTCCGATCACTATGTATTAGGTGTCATGTATAGATACTATTGTACCTAGGATGTACATACGAGGTAATATGATAATATAATAAAGCTCTTTGGGAGAGTAAGTATGTGTGGGGCATACAAGTTTTCCCTATGCAATAGCGATGACACTCGATGCAAGGTACAAGAAGGAAAAGGTTGCAAGGTGGGATGCTACATAGGAAGAATATGTAATGATTCTTAAATGAATTGAAAAGAGTAAATATGAAACCTTACTCAACTTTATCTATGTGTTAAAGTGCTATAGATCATCGGGGATGATGATTCAAAAGGGGGGAAGTATGTTACACCCCAATTATGTAGTTACTATTTACTATTACTATGTAGGGTAAATGTGAATGCAATTTGTATTCTAATGGTGAATAAAATGAACTTTCACTTTGTTAATGAGGCATTATGAATGAATACTATTTCATTTAAATGTTATATGAAGAAATGCATATATGTGAAATGGATGGTTATTGAATTGATATTCTAACTTTGGAGATGTATTATGTATACTGCGTATTTTGTGAATAGTTGACTGCCATGAGCATTTGTTAGTGGTTTTAGGTAAATGTTCATTCCTCTAGGTGGAGGGGAAGTATCATTCAAGAGAAGATCTCAGTTGGGTAACCAGTAAACATAACCTATCTGAGCTTTAACACACTCACAATAGAAAGGTTGATTCTAGACATAGAAGTGGCAAGTTGGTAAGTCATCCTTAGTTTGACATGTGTCTACATTAGTAAAGGTATTGTTTACTATTGAATGCATTCTTGGGTGATGTTTATCTATTTAGAGCTTAGGAGTCCTTCCTTATCTTTTTGTGCTTGATGGTATGGTTGAATGAGTATTTGGGATATATGCATATGTCAGCATATGCGTATGGTGGATATAATGGGATGTCTATACGAGTATGATGACATATGTAAAGATATGCATATATATAAATGTTTGCTATGATGTTTGTGTGAATATAGTCATGAGGTCATAATCATTCGGATATAGAATAGATCATTTGACTATTGTGTTGCTATAGAAAATTATATATATATATATATATATATATATGCATATATATACAAATACACACATAAGCGTAAATGCTTAATAGACGAGTGTGTATATATATAAATATATATATATATATATATATTATTGTTATGAGAATTTTTACTCATTTGTGTTCATTTGTATATCGAATGTAAATATATACTTGATACATATATAGGATAACTTATATTATGACGCCAACATATATTTATAGATTGATAAAACATACATACATATAGGTGTTGATATAAGTTCTACCCTAGAATATACATATGTTTAAGTGTATATGTGAATCCCAATGTGATCATGTTATTTTGTATATTTAATGTATACAAATTTGTTGACATGGGATAAACATACATATATATGTTGGTATACATATAAATCTATTTATGTTGGCATGGATGCTATATGGTGATTTATATATATATGTATGTATATATATCTATTTATGTATGGTATTACATAATTATATATATATATATAGTGATTTCCATTGTGTAATATAGCACATCAATAAGCATGAGATTGTAGAGGCTTATGAAAGTCATTCCTTATATACTTTAGAACATGCTATGAGATAAGCAAAATTATAATGTCGTCAGGGTAATGTGCATAGGATAGTGTGTGTGGCTTTGAAATTCAATGTTAGTTAAATTTTGTGGTTAGATACTTATGAGAAACACATTTAAACTGACATTCATTGTTGCACACAGTTATAGCATAAGGAACTAATCCTTAAGTAAATATTAAGATTTGTTTAATGTATTCAAGGGCAGCACAATATATGGATCATAGGCTGACTATATATTAGATATACAAGCATTTCAAGAGCTGAATATATGATATATGTTGGATATATTTTGAGAGGCCGCATATTACTCTTGCTGCCAGTTTTTGTGGATAGCTTGTTGCATTATATCGATGCATGGTGAAGACATAGTTGACACATATAGTAGGATCTTCTTTGACTTGGTAAAACTTCAAATGTCATGTCTTTAAGCTTGAATCAACATCTATTAAGCCATGAGCAAACAAGTCGACGACTTTGTCAAAATGAGTAAATGTCTTAATTGACTCACACCAAGACTCAGTTGATGTAAGCTTGGTGTTGCAAATTGGTTATTGACTTTTTCAAATAGAATGGAAACCACACCAATTTTTATTTGAGTATGTATTTGGCTCCACCTTTGGAAACCTATTTGTTGTAGATTTGCATTGTTTGAGGTAATTCAAATTAATCATGTGCAAATTTGAATAAGTCTCTTTTTGTTGTCAAGCAATAAGGTTGATTTGTAGTTGTGTATGCTGAGTAAGTTCTTATTTTGATGCCACCCTTTTTCTAAGTTGAGTGAGTAGGTTGTGCATGGTTTTTGTTGTCCATATCCATGCCTAATCTGTAGGATGTAAGGCCTCATTGCTACTATATAAATAGCAGGAAAAACTCATTTGTGAGGATGCATTATTCTTGCAAGTATTTTTACTGTGGTTTATTTTTAGTTTTACTCAATTTTATTTGAGAGAGAGAGAGAAGTTTTGTTATATAGAAAGTGAGTGGGTTTGAGAGAAGTAAACTATCAACTTGAGAACTAGAGGTTTATTGTGACATCTCTTCAGAAGCTATAATCTAGTTTGTTATTGTTTGGAGAAGTTGCTTTGTTTTCAATTAATGGGATAAGCGATAATAGGCATGAGGATTTTCTTCTTTGTTATTTTATTTATGAAATAATTTTTCTCCACGAATGCTTGAATTGTCTTTTATGAGTACTTACATTTAGGGAATGTAGAATGTCTTTGAAAAGGAGATATAGCTTTTATGTTTTTTTATGATGTGCTTGTATGTACTCCATCATAGGAGGTAGGTGTTTATCATAGGTATTACATATGAGATATGATTAATCTAGAGTGGCATATGAGTTACTCTTAGCTAGGTTGATTTAACTAGAGTAGCTTGATTTTAGTTTTAGGATTATTTATCCAGTATGGGAGGGAGCTTGTGTACTTGTTAAGTAGGTTTATTCCAAGTATGAAAAATGGTGATAGGTTATCTTTTTGGTGATATATTATCCATTAAAGGAAATACCTATGCATAATTTAATATGGCCTTAAGTCGAATCGGTCCTGAGTAGTGTATGTGATAGATAAACTTCATTCAGATTACCATTTGAGAACACTTTGGCCAAAGCAACGTGACTGCCTCTAGCTCCACTATTAGTTCACTATGATCCAGTATTACATGCTAGTTCTATATTGTGCGATTACAAGTTCTAGTTATCTAGGACACAACACTATGCTTAGTTGGTTGTCCTTATTTGATTACTCTACCAATCTCTCTATTAAAAGGAAGGGCCATCTATCAAATTATAGATGTGTGGGGAACCAAATATGAGTTTTTGGTTGGTTGAAAAGTGCTTGAGTGATGCTTCTCCTCCATAGTAGATGATAGAAGAACCAAGATTTGAAAGGAAGGATCCTGGACCATCTTTAAGCTATTTTTTCTAAAGCTCATTTGAGCTATGTATGCAAATGTATGCATTCTTGTATTTTTGTAACTTGTGAAGTTATTGTAATAAAGTGGAATCTTTATTGAAATTTTCTATGGAATCTTGTTCATATATTCTCAATAAAGAAAGGACAAAATTTACTACAATGGCTTGTTACATAGTTTATTTGCTCATATAGTGAAAACTTAGGAAGTTTTTATTTTAGTGAAGGGTTGGCATGTTAAACTTACCAAGGCTATGGCTACTCACTAGATTGATTATGAAGATGTAATTAGAAATTATTTTCTCCTCAAGAGGTATATGAGAGGAGGAGAAAATGGGAAATTATGAAAAGGCTTGGGAAGGAAAGAAATATGAAGCACATTAATTTCTTGGGATATGTCATAGATTAAGCACATCCTCTCAAGAGGAATGAAATGATAATTGATAGGTTTCATGAATTATATAAGACTGCAGTGGATATGGGGATGGTGAGACCTACCAAATTGTCTCCCAAAAGGTCGAGTGGTGTTGTAATTACAAAACCAACTTTGGATACTATTTTAGTATGTCATGCTTCTCCAAGATCACCTCCTAAACAACCACCTTCTAAAAAACAAAAGACACAAGAGATAGAACCACTTGTTTCCTATGAAATAAGCGATGAGGTTGGAGATAGAAAAGAAGCAGTTAATGTGTTAAGACATTTCAAGGATGATGTTGAAGTGGACCAACCTATACCTAAAAATGAGGACCACAGGACTGAACCTAGAGCCAATATTCAGGTATAAAGAGAAAGATAAGTCCATGAGGATGAGAGGTTAATTGTAGCTCTTAGGTTCTTGGAAGATGCTGAATTTATCAAAACCCCTGAATTTAAAGACTTTTGGATTAAGATGAAAATGAGAGAGTTTGAAGCGAGGGTTGAAATAAATAAGATGGGAGCTAAGGAATCCCAACATAACTAGATAGTAGCCCAAAATTTTAATGAGTTAAGGATTGATAATATTTATGTCAGCCCATAAGAGGCTAAAAAGATGATTTTGAAAAGTAATATACTGATTGTCCCTAGTATTGAAATAAAGAAAATGCTTTTATTTGATCAAGTGAGAACATAGGAAGACCTAATGTTTATTGTTGAGTTTGACTTAGATGAAGGGGTAAGTGGCATAGGGTATAACCCTAAGATTGAAACCTTGGAATTCTAGGCCAAATAAAAGAGTACACAAAAACCAAGGTTAATCAATGTAGTGTAGGAAATGAAAGGGACAACTACGGTGAAAGCATTAAAGGATACATCTCCTCTAGAAGTTGCAACCATGAAAATGGATTCAACTATGTTCACTTGAGCTACAATTAAAGAGATGGAAGCTAGATTAGGAGAGTATGAAAAGGAACAAAAAAATTTAAATGATGAAGTCAATAAATTGCTCATGGAAAATGTGAAGTTGAAGGAACAATTGAAAGGAGCAATCCCCTCATAGAATAAGGAAATAATGTTATACCAAGATCCTCCTACTCCACCAGTTGATATAGAAAGTTCTTCTATTGAACAAGTGAGAAAATGTTCTTAGATAGGAGATTGAAGAGTTAAAGAAAGCCAAAAATGAGGGTAAGGAAGGAGTGAATAAGAAAATCTGCAATGCTTTAGAGAAGGTCCTCAAGCATAGGATAAAGCTAATTGTGGATAAGTTGGAAAATGTGTATGATTGCTATAGCTCACTAACATAGGAAATTGATCAGATGAAAACACATGTACCCATACTAGATCCCCTTTTTAAAAACTAGCAACCCATACACCACACATTGGTAACCTTTTGTAGAATCTTACAGAGGAGTATTGAGGCTCCTATAACATTAAATCCTATAGAGCAGGTGGCCAAAATAGTTATAGATGAATTCTAATATATACAAGTAGAGAACCAAAAGGTTAGAACAAGAATAGATTCATTTCACACTCTGAAGCAGTGGTTTGTGCCAAAAATATTGAAATATGATGACCACTTGAAGGACCTCAATGAATGGAAGAGTGAATTTGGCCAGATTGTTCCATAGTGCATCACTCACATACAAAAGGATGGTGAATTCTTTCTTGATAGGTTTAACTTAATCATGGATGGAGTAATAGTGTTAGATGTTGGATATTCTAAGTTTTATCATGGATGGCAGGGTGTTACTAAACAATCGATGGAAGATTCACCTTGCAAATATATTGAAAATTCAAGAATACAAATGGCCACATGATTATACAATGTATGAGTGGGAGAAAAAGTATTTGGGTCCTCTCGAACAATAGTCCTTGGGGCTATTATAGCAGAAGAACCACACATTTAGATGCACTAATATGGAGAAAGGACCTTGAACAGATCTTTAGTGATCACGGGTGCCTTACGGAGATTAACAGACTATGGTTTCATGAGTGTTGTGGAGTTCGTTAGTTATCTACTTTCTTTGTTTCATGTTTTAAGAAAAACTAATGTTTAGTTTAGTTTATATGAAGAGGAATGAATTTTGAAAAGATGCCATATTTTGTAATAGTCTAAAGCTTGTTGCTTCTCTTATAAAAGAGAAACCAAGACTAAATTTTGATATCATCATCGTAGGCATTTATAGAAACATATATGAGGAGACTTATGTTATATTGTAATATTTATTTGAAGCAATCAATAGACAAGAAGATTTAATCTAGCGCTCAAATTCTGGTCTCAATTATTTGTTGATAAGACTATGTATGATTGGATTTTTTTATGTATTTTAGGTTGGAATATAGGGGTATATTATGAATTGGTATCAATTATTTTTTCATAATACTATGTATGATATAATAAGTTGTGGTATAGAATTGTGGTATTAGATTTTTTATGTATTCTAGGTGGGAATATAGGGGTATATTATGAATGCAGTATTTTAGATATCATTTTATTGAAAAGATTAAATAATTTTCTAATTTTTGAGTCTCTTAGTTTTAGTTTTCAATGTCAGTCAGACCTAAGAGATCATTTCTTTGCTTGTAATGAGGCTTAGTTCACCTAATGTTAAGATATCTATATGTATTATTAAATCACAAATGTTCATTATTTTTTCCTTCACACAAGCATATTTAATGCATGTGGAGGTTAGAAGTTGTATTACAAACTAAAGCTATCATCTAGGACATACAAGAAAAGTCTAGCATCTAGAAAACATATAGGACATACAAGAAATTATATTCTAAATAAAAAATGATAATTTCAATCAAAGTAAAAAAAATAAGAAGAATGAAATACATTCAGTAATAAATTACACCATACATATAACCAATGTTTAGGTGACAAGCTAACCCCTTAAGGTGACAGGCTAGTCAAGGAGACAAAACATCATCATAATCATCTGCATTGTTGATTACATTGCATTGCACATCTTTCAAACTCAAAGCATTACTTCATATTGCATAACTAATAATTAGATGTTGATAGATGAAAAAATTCCAATTACAATATAGTTTTTACAAATTCAACCTAAGTGAAAATTACTTTGCATTGCATAACTAATAACTAGGAGCAGCTTCCAATTGCATTTTCTTTTCATGGCATTCCATGAGACCACATTTCTTTGAGGCATTTTTTCAAACAGTTCACTGCCTTGTCTATGCTACCAAATTTTTCATATATATTGTCTACCAAAGTATTTTATCAAACAGTTCCCTACCTTTTTTCTATGGCTAAAATCCTAAAACAAGTTCTTTCGAACAAGCTATGGTTGCTTAGAAAAAATCTATCAAAGCATAATAGTAAGCGAGAACATAGAAAAGGCAGTGAACTAGTTGAAAAAATGCCTCAAAGAAATATGGTCTCATGGTGATGGAATTCCATCACAATCCATAACAATTCACTTTTCATAGCATTCATCATGGCATTCCATCACCATGAGACCGCATTTCTTTGAGGCATTCTTTCCAAAGTTCATTTCCTTGTCTATGCTACCACATTTTCCATACATGTCTACCAAAGCATTTTATCAAACAGTTCATTGACTTGTTGCTATGGCTAAAAGCATAAAACAAGTGATTTCAAACAAGCTATGGATTCTTGGAAAAAATATATCAAAGCATAATAGTAAGCAATAAGATATGGTCTCATGGTTTTTTTTTGGCATGAAAATTAGCATAATTTTATTTGCAGGTTTTAAATGCATTTTTTTTTGGCAATTTTGCTATTTCAAATGGTGAAAAATCTATGTGGTCAGTTTTGTACATTTTCTAATTGTAGGATTCTCACAATTAGTGAAAAAGGTAGTGTTCATGAAGGAATGGAAAATATGTGTAGATCCTTTGAATTATACCTATACTATGCAATGGCATTGAATCATTAAATACCAAACCATTTTTTCTTCACAGGGCAACATTTTCTTGTGGAATAGTTGACTAAGACAACTCTTGTTTCAACTGACCACCCTCTCATGAAATCTCATTCATATTATAATATTGCAAAATCATATCATAGTAAAGGTGATTATGACACCACTGACCACTACTACATGGAATTAGTCAAGGAAAGCCAGAGGCAACAAGATTTTGTGGATAGGTTCAATTGAAGTTGGGAGATCTTAAGAGTTCTCTCAAATTTTCAAAAGGTTCTAGAGGTCCACCCTAAGAATTGTGAGAGATTAAAATTTTTAGGCCATGTATATGCTCAACAAGGGAAAGCATAGAAGGCTTTAGAAATTTTAAGAAAGGAAACTCGCATAGATCCACATGATGCCCATGAATTTATTAATATGGGTGAGTTATTAATATCGAAAGACCCCAGCACAACCTTAGATTCTTTTAAGACAAGAAATTCTCTTCTAAATAAGAGCAGAGAATAAGTACCCATTGAATTGTTAAACAACATCGAGATTCTTTATTTTGAGTGTGACAAACTAGAGTTGGCTCAACAAACCTTTATGGAGGCATTAGGAAATGGCATTTGGGTTGAATTCATAAATAAAATCCCTAGTGTCAATTCTATAGTGTTTTTGTGTGCTTTAAGGATATGGAATTCTTCCATCAACTAGAAGAAGGTGGTGTTTCACTTAAGTTACCATGGGATAAAGTCACAACACTATTTAATCTTGCTAGGTTGTTTGAATAACTACATGATACTGAAAAAGAAAATCTTTTATACAGGCTAAAATTGTTCAAGTTTCTTGATTATGTGGATGCATATCTATGTCTTGCAGCCATGGATTAGGCTCAAAATGAGATCCAACTAAGCCTAGAATTGATTGGGGATGCACTTAATTTGGATAAAAACTCATGAAATGATTTATGTATGCTTGGTAACATGGAACTAAAAAATAGATGACTGGCTTAAAGAAAAAGAAACAATTTAATTAGCATGCCAACTTGTCTTAGCTGATGAAGGAAAATGAAAATATGATGAAGAACGAAGGATTCAGATGGAAAGGAGAAAGAAAGAGGAAGAACTTCAATGGGTGATGCAACAAGAGAAGCAATTTGAACATGTGAAGGAATTATGGAAGAGTAAGTGTAAGGACAGGGATGATGACGATGATGAGGTTGGTTAGTCTGAGAAGAAACAAAAGAAGGAAAAGAAGAAAAATAAGAAGGATAAGGACCACAAGGCTTATGATTATTATATGGAGGAGCCTTATGTTGCCATGGAAGATGAGGAAAATTATATGAGTGATAAGGAACAAGATGATGCAGAAAATACCTGAGATCTTCTTGTAGCTACAGGTCTAGAAGACTTTGATGATGGCAAGAAAAAATATCCAGTTTCAAAAAAATCATGAAGGAGACATGGATACTTTGATTCTGAAGATGATGAACCATTGTAGAAATAGAGTCTAAGAGAAGATGATCCATATGATGATGATGTCTAGGCTTCTTGAGATTTAACCAAACCTAGCTCCTATTTTCCAAAAGAAAAATACCCAAGGCCCATGGGAAATGAATGATGAGCATTTGACTTTCAAATTGGTCTCATTTCAAAAAGGGGACATTACATTCTACAAGATTTGTTTAACAATAGAATAATTTAATCCACCTATTTGGGACTGTAAAATAAAATAGATGAATTAATCTATTTTCAATTATAGGTTATTTTAATCTAGAATCTAGAAGAAAGATAAAGTGTAATACATTGTAGGACACATAAAATTTTCTAAAATAAAGACTAAAATAGGTTGCCCACAAAAAACAAGAAAGAGGAAAAATGAAAAGATAACATACAAATGATTCATTTGAGGTTTTTGATAAGATTCCATTTAAATATGTCAAATGGATTTGGAAGGGACAAAGCATATTTGATTGAAAAAAAATTGAGGTAGCTTATCCATCATCATTTTATGTAACATCTTCTCTTGGAATCTATTGAAACTCAAATGCTCTTCATTTCCCATGGGAATTGGGGATTTTTCTCTTGGAAAATAGGAGCTAGGTTTGGTTAAAGTTCAGGAAGCCTAGACATCATCATCATATGGATCATCTTCTCTTGAACTTTGTTTCTACAATGGTTCATCATCTTCAGAATCAAAGTATGCATGTCTCCTTCGTGATTTTGTTGAAACTAGAGAATTTGTCTCGCCATCATCAAAGTCTTCTAGACCTGCAATTGCAAGAAGATCTTTGGAATTTTCTACATCATATTGTGCCTTATCACTCATATAATTTACCTCATCTTCCATGGAAACATCAAGTTCCTCCATATAAGAATCATAAGCCTTGTGGTCCTTATTCTTCTTCTTTTTCTTCTTTTCCTTCTTTTGTTTCTTCTTAGATTGACTAGCCTCATCATTGTCATCAGCCCCATCCTTATGCTTACTCTTCCATAATTCCTTCACACATTCAAATTTCTCCTCTTGTTGCATCACCCATCGAAGTTCTTCTCTTGCTTTCTCCTTTCCATCTAAATCATTCATTCTTCATTAGCTTTTTGTTTTGCTTCATCAGCCAAGAGAAGTTGTTGTTCTACTTTAATTGTTTCTTTGTATTTAAGTCAGTCATTTGTTTTTAGTTCCATGTTTCCAAGCATACATAAAGTATTTTATGAGTTTTTATCCACCTTAAGTGCATCCCCAATCAATTCTAGGCTTGGTGCATTGTAGGAATAGATTCCAAGAGAAGATGATGCATAGAACGACGATGGATAAGCTACCTCAAAAGTTTAGTCAATCAATATTTATGCTTTGTCCCTTCCAAATCCATTTGACATAGTTAAATAAGATCTTATAAAAACCTCAAATGAATCATCTGTATGTTATCTTTTCATTTTTTCTCTTTCTTGTTTTTTATGGGCAACCTATTTTAGTCTTTTAGAACATTTTTTGTGTTCTTCAATGTATTATGCTTTATATTTCTATTAGATTATAGATTAAAAGAACCTATAATTAAAAATAGATTAGTTCATCTATTTTTATTTTACAATCCCAAATAAGTGGATTAAATTATTCTATTGTTAAACAAATCTTGTATAATGTAATGTCCCCTTTTCAAAATAAAACCAAGTTGAAACACAAATGCTCATCATTCATTTCCCATGGGCCTTGAGGATTTTTTTCTTGAAAAATATGAGTATAGTAATAACTCAAGAGGATCTTAATTTCATAAAAGGGGCCACTTAAGTGTTGGAATGAAGAATAGGAAATGTTTATGTTGCAAATGGGACAACCATAGCTGAAAGGGGTCAATCTGATATTGTAGAGGAAATTTTTACACAGGTACGAGAGGTTGATGTAGGAAACATCTTTGTTAAGATGCCTGATGTGTGGGTAAATCTAACACATGTTTACTTTGCACAAGGATAGTATGCACTTGTAGTGAAAATGTTTATGCCGCAACTGGGGCAGGCATTGTGCTAGATGAAAGGGGTCAATTTGATATTGCAAAGTAAATATTTACACAGGTACAAGAAGCTACTATAGGAAATATCTTTTGTCAGATGCCTGATGTGTGGGTGACTCTAGCACATGTTTACTTTGCACAAGGACAGTTTGCGCTTGTAGTGAAAATGTATCAAAATTGTTTGAGGAAATTATATTTTGGAATTGACACCCAAATTTTATTATATTTAGCTCAAAAAAATTATGAAACAAAATAGTGGCAAGATTGTAAAAGAACATTATTGAGAGCAAAAAATTATAACTACTATAAGTTTCCAATAAGAAAGCTATAAATTTTTTGTTTAGTGTAATGAGGGTTTCGAACTACCTCTGAATTCATTGCAAAGGGTGTCCCAAAATCCGAATTCATTGCAGAATTCAAATACTTTGCAACAAACACTAAATTCCTTTCCTATCTTTTCAGAATTCTCACAGTCCTCTCCAAACAATCTTTATTTCCCATGCAAGTGGTTTAACTCATAATGCCTAGTGTAGTTCACACGCCCAACTGTTGTAATTCAAAACCACACGCCTCAATGCTCCACAATGAATGAGGTTTGGAATGAATGTGAATAAACGTGACTTCATGAATCATGTCAATCCATTGTGCCATATTGGCCGAAATATTTTTTTATTTTTTTTTTCTAATTTGCATTTGGTGACTAACTATTTAGTCATTTTTATTTCTGTGACTAAATAATTTTTTAGTCAACAACCAAATTAGTCATTTATTTATTCATTTATAGTTGAGTTGTAAAAAAATAGTAGAATTTAGTCATTTTTAGTTTTTGTGACTAAAATTTTAGTCACCTAGTCATTTATTTGTTAGATTCTACTAGTGCTTGTATTTTGTTTATGTTGTGGCAGTGCTAAAACAACCACAACACCCATGATCTTGCACAAAACCCTTTACAAGATCATACTCACCAAGTGCCTTAGTCGCAAGTTTAGGTGCTTGAAAAAGACTTGGTTGAGAAGATGGTAAAGAAATAGGTTGATTTATATTTTTTTATTCCTTCTAGTATTGTAAATATGGGATACTTCTCTATAAGAGGGAGCCTTAGATTGCATGAATCTCGTATAGAGGTCTGACATGTTACTTGTGAATGGGACCCCATGAATATAATGTATTCTTTTAGGAGATGGGCTAGCCAGAGTCACATAAATGACAAGTCTCTTAGGCCTTTAAGGGGAAACATAGATTACTGCTACATTCACAAACTCTTTGACTTGCAAAGAAGAAGAAGGTTGTGATGAATAAGTTTGTTTATTAGATCTATAGATAGAAGGAGATGCCTACAAGAAATCATCTTGGGAATCATCCAACATACCAAAATATTATTTAGAAAATACATTATAAAAATAATTAAAGTTTTGAAGAAAATATCTGGCATGCCTTGTATCACGTCAGGTTCATCAAAATGTAAAGGAGAGGATGTGCTACTCCCAATAGGATAAAGAAGAGTCTTCAGGGAGTGAATAACCCTCAATTATCTCAAAGTACAAGCTCAACTAATGAAGTATAGAATGGATAATATTGTGATATTTTGATTAAATAAAATACTAAGCTATTAAGAGAAAGAATGATAAAACTATAATTTAATAGAAACTGATATAAGATTACGAGATATAAATTACATAAGTAGAAAGATTGGAACTCACAAATTTTACCCTCAAAAAGGAATATCCTCATCCATGGAAAAATGCATGTTTTGTAGGGATGTCTAAGCCCCATGCTATCATCCCTATCAAACCATCAATTAAAAACTAGAAATCTACAATACCTAGTTCTTCAAATTTGAACATCTACACACAAAATAGATGAGGAAAAATGTTGGGGCTAATTTGAGACTGGCCTTAGTCAAACTCCCATTTTGGTGTTTCCACCTCCATGGACAACCAAATAGATAGAGATAGAAGAAATGGCATAAAGTGTAATAGACAAGATGAGTAGTAAGGAAAGACCTCGTTGTGGACCCCTATCACTAATGTAACAAATGAGACAAGTTGACGATTACAAATTGACAAGAAAAAGTAGAAAAGAGATTGTTACCAATAGTCCATGGCTCCCTCTTGGCTTGATATATGATATTTTCTTGCTTGCAAGAGAGCCTTAGTTAGTGAAAAAATGAAAATCTACCAAAGCTTTACTACAGAGAGAAAGAGAGAAAAGATTTAGAAGAGAAAAGAGTTGGAGAGAATGATTGAACAAGAGAAAGTGAGAATGAATGAGAGAAAGAAGTAAAAGAGGAATTTTGTGAGGATTCATGTGTAGGAAGAGTCATTACACTCATGTTTCTATCACAATGACATGTGTTATAGGAAAAGGGATGCAAAATTCCCTCATTTGAAACTTAGAAAGTTTGGGGATGCTAGTGCACCATGCAAACGTATGCATGTCACACAAGCATCCTACTCAAACCTTCACAAGAAATGAGGTGTATGGAATACTAACACTTCATCATTGTCCGCTATGAAGTTGGAGTCATGAAATTTTGACTCATAGATGTTTGTCATGAACGCAATCAGGTACAATGAATACAATAGGCTAAATACAAAAGTGTGAAATTTCCATGAGGTGAAATTTAATGACACTACAATTCTAACAAGGAATGATAGTTATGAGAAGGATGCTCTGTCCAACACATTCCTATGTTATAGTAGATTTCTTAAAATATATAGAATGCGTTTGATTTTTGTACTCTTTCTTCTAGTAGTTAGTTATTTTTACATCTTTAATGAACTCAAGTCATCCTCCTATCTTCTAAGAAGAGTTGACATTTGTGGATAATTTTGTTTACAATTTGATAATAATCAGACTCCAATAGACCTTATTTAGGTAGGTTTCCTATTGAGACCAAATTAGTTAGAGAATATATGCTAGATCTTTGCAAGAATTAGATTGAATAATAGTCACTACACCATGTTTTGATGTCTAATGGGTAAGTGCAAAAAGATGGGTCCCAAAAAGGGGGCTTAAGTAGCCACTGTTTTTCTAAAATCAAGAAATATTCACCTTGGATGTGAAATTGAGGATAGTTACACTCAAAATTTTGAGATGCAACAAAAATAAGGATCGTAGTGCTCCAAGTCTACTTTCTAAAATACTAATCTATTTTGAAAATGGTTGAGATTAAGGGGTTAAAAAGAGGGACATACATAAATTGGTCTTGTTTTTGTCAGAAAAACATAACATAACAACTTTTGTACGTCCCTAGCATGGTGAACCTTGTTTTAGTATTTTTTAAATCACTATGGTAAGAAAATAGCTAACAGTATGTAGTTGATGCACACGATTTTTCTAATAATTTTTTAATGAAAATTTGATTTTTTTACTAATTTTCTAAGTGGACACTTCTTGAAAAACATAATTTTGGTCATGCTACCCCTACAAATTTTGGAAACTAATTGAATTTTTTTTAATTTTTAGAATGGAGTCTAGTTTCTAAAAATGTAATTTATTTGAAATTTCAATGAACGGTTAATTTATAATGAAAAAACACCAAACACTGCTTTTTGCCAAAAAAGAGACACACAAACAAAAGAAATTATAGATCAAAGGCTTAACATTGCCAAAAAGTGAAAAAAATTGCATCGTTGGATAGCTAAGAGAGAGCTTAACATTGCCCAAGTGTTTGATTTTTTTGACATTGAAACACATACAATTCTAACAGTGAGCACAAACCTGATTATGTGAAATATTGTAGAATTTGCAAAAACACATCTCTGGTTATTGAGAAGGCCCTCCAAGCCTTTGGGTTGGTATTCCAAGGAAAATACTAAGCCCAAGGCTTGGGGATTCTCAAAGAAAGATATAACGTGACCACATTATAATGTGCTCATGTTATTTGAATGCATTGAAAAAATGTGAGTATGTTATAATGCGCTCATGTTTTGTGAATGCATTGACAAAACACGAGTGCATTATAACGTGCTCGCATTTTGGTCTACACTAAATTTAGTTTTCTTCTCTTTTTTTTTCTTTCTTCTTGTTATCTTTTAGGGAAACTATATACATGAAATATGGATGTTTACTTTCTTATACTCTAAGTTATATTTCATATATATAGTCTTAGGATGTTTGAGAGTGGTTTCAGATCTCTAGGAGTTATAATGAAAATTCTATTTTTTGGAAGATCTCACAAATTTTAGACAGTCAAATTTCAATAATCAACATGTCAAATTTCAGTAATCAGGAGTTCAAATTTTAGTAATCAACAAGTTGTATTATTTTTCTCTCTATCTCACTCATTTTTTATCCCTTACACTCTAGACCTCTCTCTCACTATCTCCATCCCTTTATCTGACTCTCTCCCTTGATATCAAGCACTCTCTCTCTCTCTACTTACCTACCTCTCCCTCCATTACTCCCTACCACTCTCTATTTCTCTCTACCTCACCTCTTTCTCACCTCCCTCTCTCTCCCTCCATACTCTCACCCTCTCTTCTTCCCTATCTACTCTCTATCTCCCAATCACTCTCTCTACCTACCTCTACATCCATCAAACCCTACAAATCTCTCTCTACACCTCTCTATCTCACCTTTCTCTCCTTCCCTACCTCTCGATCCCTCCCTCATTCCCTCTGTACTTCTCTTTGTCTCTCCTCTCTCTACCTCTCCTCCCCTCTCTATTTATCTTTTATCTCCTCTCTCCCTCTCTACCTACCTCTCCTTCCACCATATTCTATTTCTCTTTATTTCACCTCTCTATCCCTCACTACATCTCCCTCCCTCTCTACCTACCTCTCCAACCATCACAACCTACCACTCTCTCTATATTACTCTCTATCTCACCTCCCACTCTCTCCATCCATACCTCTCCCTCTCCTTCCCTCTCTACTCTCTATCTCCCTAATCCCTCTCTACATAACTCTCCATCCATCACTCCCTACCACTCTCTCTACACCTCTCTATCTAACTTCTCTCCCTTCCTCCCTCATTACCTCTCTACTTCTCTCTCTACCTATCCTTCCATCTCTAATTATCTTTATCTCCCCTCACCCTCTCTCTCTCTCACTAGATGTCTCCCTCCCTACCTTTTCCCATATCTACTCTCTATCTCTTTCCTCCCTCCCTCTACATCTCTCTCACTCTCTCTTCCTCCTCCCTCACCCTCTTTCTATCTCACTCTCTCCTCTCTATCTCACCATTCTCTCTTTCCCTCTTTGTAACTCTCTCCTTCTCTATATATCACCATTCTCTCTATACTTACCTTTATCTCATCTATCCCTCTTTACCTCTCCCTTCCTCCCCTCTCTTGCTCACCCTCCCTCCTTCCCTCTATCTCTATCTCTCTCTACTTCTCTCTATCTCACCTATCCCTCTCTACCTACATATCCCTCCATCACTCCCTACCACACTCTCTCTATTGCTCTCTCTCTCTCACCTCTCTCTCTCCCTCCATACCTCTCCCTCCATTTTCCCTTCCCTATCTACTATTTATCTCTCATGTCTCTCTACCTCTCCTTCCCTCTCTACTTAACTTTATTCCCCCTTTCCCTCCCAACCTCTCTATCTCTCTCTCTTTCTCTCTCTCTCTCCCCAATCCCTCCCTCCCCCTCTTTCTCTCTTCTAGTATGAGGGTTGAGGGTGTAAGGTTTAGTGTTTAAGGTATAGGGTTGAGGTTATATGTTAATTGTATAGGGTATATGGGTTAGGGTTTATGATATTAGGTATAAATTTGAGGGTATAGGGTATAGGGATGAGAGATGAGGGTTTAGGGTGTAGGGTTTAAGGTATAGGGTTGAGGGTTGAGGGATAGTGTTTAGGGTTGAGGGTATAAAGTTAAGTGTATAAGGTATACATGGATTAGGGTTTAGGATATTGGGTATATGGTTGAGGATATTGGGTTGAGGATATTAGGTTTAGGGTTTATGATTTATGTATAAGTTTGAGGTTTGAGGATTGAGGTATAATGTTCAAGGTTGAGGGTATAAGGTTAAGTGTATAGGGTATAGGGATTAGGGTGTAGGGTTTAGGGTATAAGGTATATATTTAAAAGTCTTGAAAGTGTAGGGTTTTCTATTTAAGTATAGGGTTGAGGGATAATGTTTATGGTTTAGGGCATAAGGTTGAGGGTATAGGGTATAGGGATGAGGGTTAAGGGTTATGGGTGTAGGTTTTAGGGTTGAGGGTTGATGGATAGTGTTCAAGGTTGAGGGTGTAGGGCTAAGTTTATAGGGTATATGCATTAGGGTTTAGAATATTGGGTATAGTGTTGAGGGTATTAGGTTTAGGATTGAAGGTTTAGGGTTTAGGGTTTAGTGTACAAGGTTGAATGTAGAGTTTAGGGTTTAAGTATAGGATTGAGGGATGATGTTCAGGGTTTAGGTTATAAGGTTGAAAGTATAGGGTATGGGGATGAGGGTTGAATGTTTAGGGTTTATGGTTTAAGATATATGGTTGAGGGTTGGGGTATAGTGTTCAGGGTTGAGGGTATAGGGTTAAGTATATAAGCTATAGGGATTACGGTTTAGTATATTGGGTATAGGGTTGAGGGCATTGGGTTAAGGGTTGAGGGTTTAGGGTTTAGCATTCAAGGTTTAGGGTACAAGGTTTAATGTAGGTTTTAGGGTTTAATTATAGGGTTAAGGTTTGACAAATAATATTTAGGGTATAAGCTTTAGGTATAGGGTATAAGGATGAGGGTTGAGGGTGTAGGGTTTAGGGTTTAAGGTATAGGATTGAGGCTTGAGTAATAGTGTTCATGGTTTCAAGGGTATAAGGTTAGGTGCATATGATATAGTGATTATGGTTTAGGATATTGGTTATAGGGTTGAGGCTAATAGGTTTAGGGATTAGGGTGTAGGGTACAAGGTTCAATGTAGGGTTTATGGTTTAAGTATAGGGTTGAGGGATAATGTTTAAGTTTTAGGGTATAAGGTTTAGGGTATAGGTTATAGGGATGAGAGATGAGGGTTTAGGGTTGAGAGTCTAGGGTATATGGTTGAGGGTTGAGGGTATAGAGTCAAGTGTATAGGGTATAGGGATTAGGGTTTAGGATATTTGGTATAGGGTTGACGGTATTGGGTTTAGGCTTGAGGGTTTAGGTTACAAGGTTGAATGTAGAGTTGAGGCTTTAAGTATGGGGTTGAGGGTATAATGTTAAATTGTATAGGGTATAGGGATTAGGGTTTAGGATATTGGGTATAGGATTTAGGGTGTTACATTTAGGTTATAATGTATATGGTTAAGGGTTGAGAGTGTAGGGTTTAGGGTTTAAGTATAGGGTTAAGGGATAATTTTTAGGGTTTAGGGTATAAGGTTAATGGTATAGGGTATAGGGATGAGGGATGAAGGTGTAGGATTTAGGGTTTAAGGTATAGGTTTGATGTTTGAGTGATAGTGTTCAAGGTTGAGGGTAAAGGGTTAAGCATATAGCATTTAGAATATTAGGTATAGGGTTGAGGGTATTGGGTTGAATGTTTAAGGTTAAGTTTATAGGGTATAGGGATTAGGGTTTAGGAGAGAGAAAGACCTGAGAGAGCATGAGGGGGTGTAAGGGAGAGAGAATTCTCTAGTTAGGGTGGGAGGGATAGACTTGAGAGAGGGAGAAGGGGTGGGAAGGATAGACCTGAGATAGAGGGAAAGAGGGAGGGAGGGAGAGAGAGGGAGAGGGGGAGAGAGAGAGGGAGATCTAGTTAGGGTGGGAGGGATAGGGGTGGGAGAGAGGGACCTGAGAGATAGGAAGAGAGAGAGGGTAGAGGGTTTAAGTGTAGAGGGTTTGAGGGTTTAGGGTTTAAGGGTTTAGGGTTTAGGGTTTAGGGTAGAGGGGAGAGAGATAGAGGGAGTGAGTGAGAGAGAGAGAGAGACTTGAGAGAGGGAGAGGGGATGAAAGGTAGAGACTTGAGAGAGAGAGAGAGATAGATAGAGAGAGGGAGAGAGTGGGAGAGAGATAGAGGGTAGAGGGCCCACTAGCTTTCCAATTTAGTGAAATTGGAAACCTAACTTGGCCTATTTGAAAAAATGAGTCTGAGAAATGAGGTCTCCCAGTGATGTAAATCACCAAGAGACCCCATTCCTTGGACCCATTTTCTCAAATAGACCACTACATTGCCAGTTTCACCAAATTGGCAAGCTAGGGGGCCCACTAGCTTGCCAATTTAGTGAAATTGGAAACCTAACTTGCCCTGTTTAACCAAAATGGGTCCAAGAAATGGAGTCTCCCAGTGATTTGCATCATCAGGAGACCCCATTTCTTAGACACATTTTTTCAAAAATACCATTACATTTCCAATTTCACCAAATTGGCAAGCCAATGGGCCCATTAGCTTCACAATTCACTGAAATTGGCAGCCTAACTTTCCTATTTGAAGAAAATTATCTAAGAAATGCGGTCTCCTAATAATGTAAATCACCGGGAGACCTCATTTCTTGGACCCTTTTTTTAAAACAAGCCACTACATTCCCAATTTCATTGAATTGCCAAGCTAGGGTAGAGGGTTTAAGGGTTTAAGGGTTAAGGGTTAAGGGTAGAGGGGAGAGAAATTGAAGGAGTGAGTGAGTGAGTGAGTGAGAGATACTTGAGAGAGGGAGAGGGGGTAGGAGGGAGAGACTTGAGAGAATGAGAGGGAGGGAGTGGGAGAGAGATAAATGGTAGAGGGTAGAAGGTTTAAGGGTTTAAGGGTTAAGTGTAGAGGGTAGAGGGTTAAGGGTAGAGGGGAGAGAGATAGGAGTGAGTGAGTGAGTGAGAGAGAGACTTGAGAGAGGGAGAGGGGGTAGGAGGGAGAGAATTGAGAGAGATAGAGGGTAGAGGGTTAATAGTAGAGGATAGAGGTTTTAAGGGTTTCAGATTTAAGGGTTTAGGGTTTAATGGTTAAGGGTAGAGGGGAGAGAGATAGAGGGAGTGAGTGAGAGAGAGAGAGACCTAAGAGAGGGAGGGGGTAGGAGGTAGAGACTTGAGAGAGAGAGAGGGAGTGAGTGGGAGAGAGATAGAGGGTAGATGGCTCATTAGCTTGCCAATTCAATGAAATTGGCAACCTAATTTGGCCTATTTGAAAAAGTGGGTCTAAAAAATGGAGTCTCCCAATGATGTAAATCACTAGGAGACCCTATTTCTTGGACACATTTTTTCAAATAGGCCACTACATTGCTAATTTCATCAAATTGGAAAGCCAGTAGGCCCACTAGCTTTCCAATTCGGAGAAATTGGCCACTTAACTTGCCCTATTTAAAAAAATGGGTCCAAGAAATGGGGTCTCCCTATGATTTAGGGTCTCCCAGTGATGTAAATAATAGGGAGACACCATTTCTTGGATGCATTTTCCCAGTAGGCAACTACATTTCCAATTTCACCAAATTGGCAAGCCAGTGGGCCCCATAGCTTGGTAATTCGATGAAATTGGCAACCTAGCTTGCATGTTTAAAAAATTGGGTCCAAAAAATGTGGTCTCTCGATGATTTACATCACCAAGAGACCCAATTTCTTGGAACCATTTTTTCAAATAGGCCACTACATTCCCAATTTCACCAAATTGACAAGCTACGGTTAGAGGGTTTAAGTGTTTAAGGGTTAAGGGTAAAGGGTAGAAGGGAGAGAGATAGAAGGATTGAGTGAGAGAGAGAGAGACTTGAGAGAGGGAGAAGGGGTAGGAGGGAGACAATTGATAGAAAGAGAGAGAGGGAAGGAGTGGGAGAGAGATAGAGGGTAGAGGGTAGAGGGTTTAATCGTTAAGGGTAGAGGGTAGAGGGTTAAGGATAGAGGGGAGATAGATAGGAGTGAGTGAGTGAGAGAGAGATACTTGAGAGAGGGAGATGAGGTAGGAGGGAGAGACTTGAGAGAGATAAAGGGTTTCAAGTTTAAGGGTTTAGGGTTAAAGGTAGAAGGGAGAGAGATAGAGGGAGTGAGTGAGAGAGAGAGACCTGAGGAGGGAGAAGGGGTGGGAGGTAGAGACTTGAGAGAGAGAGAGAGAGAGACAAAGAGGGAGGGAGGGAGTGGGAGAGAGATAGAGGGTAGAGGGTTAAGAGTAGAGGTTAGATGGCCCACTAGCTTTCCAATTCAGTGAAATTGACAACCTAACTTGGTCTATTTGAAAAAATGGGTCTAAGAAATGGGGTCTCTCAGTGATTTACATCACTGGCAGATCCCATTTCTTGGACCCATTTTTTCAAAGAAGCCACTACATTGAAAATTCCACCAAATTGGCAAGCCAGTGGGCCCACTAGCTTGCCAATTCGATGAAATTGGCAACCTAACTTGCATTGTTTGAAAAAATAGGTCAAAGAAATGGTTCCACTCCCTTCCTCTCTCTCTTTCTCTCAAGTCTCTCCCTCCTACCCCATCTCCCTCTCTCAAGTCTCTCAATCTCTCACTCACTCCTTCTATCTCTTTTCCCTTAACCCTTAACCCTCTACCCTCTACCCTTAACCCTTAAACTCTCTACCCTAGCTTGCCAATTTAGTGAAATTGGGAATGTAGTGGCCTATTTGAAAAAATAGGTTCAAGAAATGGGGTCTCCTAGTGATGTAAATCATTGGGAGATCCCATTTCTTGGATCCAATTTTTCAAACAAGCAAGTTAGGTTGCCATTTTCACCGAATTGGCAAGCTAGGGTAGAGGGTTTAAGGGTTAAGGGTAGATGCAAGAGAGATAGGATCAAGTGAGTGAGACAAAGAGACTTGAGAGAGGGAGAGGGGGTAGGAGGGAGATACTTGAGAGAAAGAGAGAGAGAGAGAGGGATGGAGTGGGATCGAGATAGAGGGTAGAGGGTAGAGGGTAGAGGGTTAAGGGTAGAGGTAAGAGAGATATGAGTGAGTGAGTGAGAGAGAGACTTGAGAGAGGGATATAGGGTAGGAGGGAAAGAATTGAGAGAGATAGAGGGTAGAGGGTTAAGAGTAGAGGGTAGAGGGTTTAAGGGTTTAAGCGTTAATGGTTTAGGGTTAAGGGTAAAGGGGAGAGGGGAGAGAGATAGAGGGAGTTATTGCGAGAGAGGGAGAGGGGGTGGGAGGTAGAGACTTGAGAGAGAGAGAGAGAGGGAGTTAGTGGGAGAGATATAGAGGGTAGAGGGTTAAGAGTAGAGGGTAGAGGGCCCACTAGCATGATAATTCGGTGAAATTAGCAACCTAACTTGCCTTGTTTGAAAAAATGGGTCTAAGAAATGGGGTCTCTAGTGATTTACATCATTGGGAGACCCCATTTCTTGGACCCATTTTTTTAAATAGGACACTACATTGCTAATTTCACTGAATTGGAAAGCTAGTGGGCCCACTAGCTTGACAATTTGGTGAAACTGGAAACATAACCTACCTATTTGAAAAAATGGGTCCAAGAAATGGGGTCTCACAGTGATGTAAATCACCAGGAGACCCCATTTCTTGGACCCATTTTTTCAAATAGGCCACTACATTCCCAATTTCGCCAAATTGAGAAGCGAAGGTAGAGGGTTTAAGGGTTAAGGGTAGAGGGTATAGGCTTAAGGGTAGAGGGGAGAGAGATAGGATTGATTGAGTGAGAGAGAGAAACTTGAGAGAGGGAGAGGGGGTAGGAAGAAAATACTTGAGAGACAGAGGGAGGGAGTGGGATAGAGATAAAGGGTAGAGGGTAGAGGGTTTAAGGGTTTAAGGATTAAAGGTAGAGAGTAGAAGGTTAAGGGTAGAGGGGAGAGAGATATAAGGAGTGAGTGAGAGAGAGAGAGAGGGTTAAGGGTAGATGGTAGAGGGTAGAGGGGATAGAGATAGGAATGAGTGAGTGAGAACGAGAGACTTGAGAGAGGGAGAGGGGGTAGTAGGGAGAGACTTGAAAGAGTGAGAGAGAGAGAGGGAGGGAGTGGGAGAGAGATAGAGGGTAGAGGGTTTAAAAGTTTAAGGGAGGGAGATACATGAGAGAGGGAGAGGGTATGGGAGGGAGAGACCTAGGAGATGTTGGCAATACAAGGGAAAACAACTGAGAGGGGGTTGAATCAGTTGTCACAAAATTTCAAAACTTATTCAACTTATTAACCTTATTCTTTGATTTGATTATTAACCATGAAAACATAAATCATCAACACATCAAAAACACACATAACACCAATTTTTTTTATGTGGAAACCCTATTAGGGGAAAATCAACGTTGGAGGTCAGTCCATATGATTATACCCTATTAAAAGTATAATGAAAATGAAATATGGGGAATGCACATGCATTCAGGCACACTTCCTAGAGCTCATTGCTCAATTACAAAGGAAGATACACTATATTACAAAGAGATTCAGATTAAAGCCATCTAAATTTTGAACTAAGAAAATAACATCTGCTAATGCCTGATTATAGTTCCAATTAAGCACATGAACACTTCTTCACTCTTCTTCACACTTCACAATTATTCACACTCTGCTTTGCCTTCAAATGATTTAGAACATTATTCATGCACACACATAGAAGCACACCTTTTTCACTCTTAAATTTGAATAAAAAATCACTCTTATATATCCACAACATGAAATTTCATTGCTACAAGTCAACCACAAAGAAATAATAAAATGAATATAAATTGTTGACCCAAAACATTAAATACTATCAATATGAATCAACCAAGGTTGGCCAAAACTTAGTGAAGACCCAAATCAACATCTCCAGCATGAAGACACTTCAATTAATTTCTCTTCGAAGATCCACAACACGCTACAAACACTATCGGCCAAGTACAAGAAAAACATGAACACACAAGAGAAAATTGCCAACCATGATCACAACAACCAATGCTAACATGCAACAAAGATAGAGAATGATGTAGAAACATCCACAAGCATCATGAATCACAAGATAAGCATCCGCAACAACTAGACTAACTGAAATAGTACCATCTTCAATAAGGAACACCAACTGAAGAAACAAAAAAAATTGTCTAAATAGAAATCTTCATAACTCGATCAAATCTTCATACAGATCTCTAAAATTCAACATGGATAAACTAGATTCACTCAACAACAAACCATTTAGTCCATAACCTCTTATCAGCAATTTATAGAAATAACCACCATACTAAACTTCACTTCACCACTGACAACCTAGAACTCATTTCTTACAATTTTCTCAATATCCTTGACATATACAACTTCAAATACATTGATGCTAATAGTGTTGACATCAATGACAACCACATATCATCAATACAACCACAACATCCAACAATATCCCTCTTTGGCATTGATGGCAACACATGATGTGAAAAACACCATCAACACAACTAACTCCTGCTTAGGTTTTGACTCATCTTCTCCTCAACACTTTCACATAATATTTCTCTCCATAAGGCTCTTCTCCTTAGATAATCACTAGTTTTTGACATGAATCTTCTCCCCCTTTGACATCAATGAAATTTTTTTCTAAGTTTTGAACCACATATCTGAATTTATGAACATCTGACTACTCTCCCTAAGTAGCAACCACCACAACATCAATCCAAGATAAGATATGACTATGAAATGCACAGACTAATGCAATAAAATGCATCCTTAGTTCTAATTAGGAGGGGTAATCACCCCTAACTTCCCTCTGAGATACTCAAAAGTATCCATAGGCAACAGATTGGTAAAGATGTCTACAATCTTCTCCTTAGTAGGCACATACTCCAATCTGACTTCCTTTTTAGTTACCTTCTCCCTCAAAAAGAGGAACTTGATAGATATATGTTTTGTTTCTGAAGGAAGCACCAGATTCTTGGAAATGTTAATAGCACTTGAGTTATCATAGAATATAGCAATAGGATCATCATATATAATTTTGATATCCTTCAACATATTTTTCATCCACGGGACTCGAGTACAATTGTTAGCAACAATAATGTATTCGACCTCCACAATAGACAAGGAAATGACATTCTTCATTTTGTTTAACCATGAAATTAGCTTCTTACCCAAGAAAAATGCTCCACCACTAGTACTTTTTTGTCAATCACATCTCCTGCCGAGTCAGTATTAGTAAATGGACTCCAAGTAATTTCATCATCTTTAGGATACCATAGGCCAAGATCAACAATTCCCTTCAAGTATCTAAAAATTTTGTTCACAACAGTCACATGAGATTCTTTCAGATTAGCTTGAAATATTGTAACAATACATACAACATTCATGATATCAGGCCTAGTTTGAGTTAAGTACAAAAATCCACCAATCATTGATTTCTATCTTGTCTAATTTAATTTCGAAGAATCATCTTCTGTTGTCAACTTGCATCCAGGTATGTGTAGGATCATCATGGAATAAATAGGCCCTTAAGTGGTGAAAATTTTAGAAGAATCAAACTTAGGCAACTTGACATAAAAATTTGAATAAGTTATCTATATTATTTAAAAAATATGTAAGAATAGAATCTATAGAAAATTAAATTTATTTTCTAAACTACTAGGTTTATTTTAAAAAAAAACTATTTGGTCAAATTTTGAAATTTCAATGTAGTGGTACTTAAATTTTAGGGGAAAAATAAGTAGGTGTCTGTCTGACCACCCTAACCACAATAAAATGATGAAATTTTTTTATAATATTTTAGATATAAGTAGAGGAATCATGTCTCAATGTGATGCGTATTTTTTTTGCAATTTCTTTCCAAGTAAATGATTAATTATGAAATTTTTTATTACAACTAAAAAATAAATAAAAACTCTTATGTCTAGCCACCTTAACTTTGTCAAAACTTCATGAAATTCATTTTTTGTTTTAATCTTATAGTATGTAAAGCATAGAATGTGATGCATGTTTCAGATTCAAAAAATGTCATACCATTTGAAAGCTATAGATGTTTTTCAATCAACCTATCAATTAGGACATTAGTCATAATTTAAATAGAAAATGAATAATAATTATTTATTAAATTTAAAGTAAAGCATAATTTATATTGGTGGAAAGTTCATAATCTCCTTTAAAAACCCTTTTTGTTTCATCAATTTTGGGTACAAAAAATTCATTAGCCACATACCCTACACATACCCATCATATCGCTACTTTTTGGCCCATCATGATCCTGCACATACCCATCCAGTCACCATGGGTGTACCAACTGGCTTTGAATCTTCCATACCAAACTTCTTCAACAATTCCTTCACATACTTGAAATGAGATATGCAAATCCCTTTATCTAACTGAGTAATTTGGAATCCCAAAAATAATTTCATCTCACTAATCATAGACATCTCAAATTCATTTTGCATCTCATTAGAAAACTTCATGCACAAAGAATCATCTCCTCCAAAATTAATATCATCAACAAAGACTTCAACAATCAAATCTTTATCATTATTCTTGAAATGCATATTACTATCAGTAGTACCTTTGTTAAATCCAAGCTTCAGCAAATACTTGTCCAATCTTGCATACCATGCTCTAGGGGCTTGCTTGAGTCCATACCATGCTTTCTTCAACCAACATACCATATCTTCTTTATCAGTCAACTGGAATCCATCAAGTTTCTCAACATACACTTCTTCCAATTCACCATTTAGAAAAGATAATTTTACATCCATTTGATAAACTTTGTAGTTCTTGTGAGTAGCATAGGCAAGAAATAATCTTTCAGCTTCAATTCTAGAAATAGGGGGAAAGGTCTCTTCAAAATCAATTCCTTCCATTTGTGAATATCCTTTACATACTAGTCTTGCTTTATTTCTAACCACTTCACCTTGCTCATTCAGTTTGTTTCTAAAGACCCATTTGGTTCCAATGACATTCTTATCCTTAAGTTTGGGAACAAGAATCCATGTATCATTCTTTTCAATCTCTTTTAACTCTTCTTTCATTGCTTCAATCCAATGCTCATCTTTACATGCTTCATTCACACTAGTAGGCTCAGTCTTTGAAATCAAGCAATACTCTTCTGCAACCTTTCTTCTTATCACCTATAATTTGATCTTCTGAATGATTCAATCTTACATACCTTGGAGTCTTCTTAGGATTTTCTTCAACTTTAGGCTCTTCTGATCTTTCATCTACTCTTTCATCAGTTTCTCCTTCTTCTTCATTTTCTTGATTTACCAAATTGATTTACACTTGATTTGTAGTTTGAACTTGCTTTCCTTTGTTTGTACTATCATCCTGATCATCAAAGGCATATCCATAGGTTTTAAATAGTGTACCAAATTCTTCACCAACCTTAACATTTGCACTTTCAACCATTTCTTCACTTTTATTGTAACATTGGTAGGCCTTACTTTTAGTAGCATAACCCAAGAAGATACCTTCATCACTCCTAGCATCAAACTTTTCTATGTCTTCATCTCTCTTAATATAATATCTTCTTCCAAATATCTTGAAGTATTTAATAATAGGATTTTGACCAGTCCATAGCTCAAAAGGGGTCTTACCAGTATCACCTTTGATTTTTACTTGGTTGAGTATGTACATAGTAGTACTCATGGTTTCTCTCCAATAGATATGAGGAACATTTCCTTCCAGCATCATAGTTCTAGCAACATCTTCAATTGTTTTGTTCTTCTTTTCCACAAATCCATTTTGATGAGGGGTCCCCACTGCAAATAATTGTCTCTTTATTCCATGTTCTTCACAAAAATTATTAAATTCACCAGAAGTGAATTCACCACCTCTATTTGATCTCAAACATTAATTTAATCTTAAAACCTGTCTCTGTCTCAACCATAGCATTAAATATCTTGAACTTTTCCACAACTTCATATTTATCCCTTAAGAAAGTAACCCATACCATTCTAGAATAATCATCAATGAGTAACATGAAATGCCTGTAACCTTGTAAAATTTTGACCTTAGAGGGAGCATACAGATCAGTATAAACAAGCTCTAACAATTCATTTGAACAATGATTTTTACCCTGAAATGAAATCCTAGTTTGCTTTCCCAATTGACATTCCTTGCATATTGCATTGGTAGGTTTCACCAACTTAGGTAGATCTCTCACAGCCTTAGTGGAACTTATCTTGACAATATTATCAAAGTTGACATGACGCAACCTCCTATTCCATAACCAACTTTCATCAACTTGAGAAATCAAACAACTTTTACTAGCAACACTCAAGTGAAAGATATTACCTTTTATTTTTGTACCTGATGCAATTTCATTTTCAAAACTCAATATTTTTCACTTTCCATCCTCGAACTGAAGATTGTATCCCTTATCAACAATTTGACCAACACTCAAAATATTATGCTTCAAGCCTTCTACATACAAAACATCATCAGTATTATGCTTACTATCAAGAGAAATGCAACCTCTTCCACGGATCACACCAACTGTATTATCACCAAATCTCACAACACCACTATCATACTTTTCCAAGCTTACAAATTTACTTTTGTCTCTTGTCATATGATGTGAATATCCACTTTCAAACTTTTAACCATTCATCTTTTTCTTCAACTCAAGTAGCCAGGGCTTTCTCCACATTTGTACAACTAGCAGATTTAGTAGATATAGGAATATTTTCCTTGATAGCAATAAATACCCATTCATCATCACTTCTATTTCCTTTATTAGATTCATCATTTGTTATGCCTTCATCAACAACATAGTAACACTTCTTCTGAAATCTAGGCTCTTTATGTCATGGTTTAGCAGCTCTTTCCAGACACTTTGATGCAAAATGACCTATCTTATTGCAAGAAAAGCATTTAAGAGGTAATTTTCCTTCATACTTACCTTTTCCTCTCGGTACTCTTTTGACAATAAGTGCTTCCAGCTCTTCTAGCTCTCTTTCTTCTTCTTCAATCTATTTGATTTCATCCTCATACTTGAATATCTTTCTAGATGAACTCTCACTCGAATCATATCTTTTTCTATCTCTTTCATAAGTAGTAGCCTTAAATGCAAATTCAACCTTAGGAAGGGCATCACCAAATTCACTCAACTCAAAAGTAGCCAGCTTACCAACCAATGTATCTCTAGTTATGTTTGTTCAGTCTAGAGCTCTTTAATAGCACTAGCTTTGACTTTGTAAGAATCAGGCAGGGATCTAAGCACTTTAGCAATGATCTCAGATTCATCTATCTTTCCACCAACACATATAATACCACACACAAGTTCATTCACTCTTTGCATGAAAGTATTAATGTTCTCATCATCAACCATTCTCAACCTTTCATATTTCCCTTTCAAACTCTGCAACTTAGCAATCTTCACATTAGCATCACCTTCATACAAGGTTTCCAACTTTTTCCAGATCTCAAAACTAGTCTTTAGATCCATAACATTTTTCATCTCAGAATCAATCAAAGCACTCAACAAAGCTTCCTTAGCCCAGATATTATACTCAACATATGTACTATTCAGTGGAATAACATACCTATTACTTGTAATGCTCCAGTAGGGTTCACCAATGAATCTCAGATGGCAATCCATTTGAGTCTTCCACAAAGAATAATTTGTTCCATCAAATCTCAGACTATCCTTCTTGTAACTTGCCATCCCAGATCACCTTAAGTTGTTAAACTTCTTCCAAGGAACCTTCTCTGATACCAATTGTTGGCAATACAAGGGCAGACAACTATGAGAGGGGGTGAATCAGTGGTCACAAAAATTCAAAACTTATTCAACTTATTAACCTTATTCTCTAATTTGTTTATTAACCATGAAAACATACATCATCAATACATCAGAAACAGACATAACACCAATATTTTTTATGTGGAAACCCTATTAGGGGAAAAACCATGGTGGAGGTCATTCCACAAGATTATACCCTATTAAAAGTATAATGAAAATGAAATATGGGGAATGCACATGCATTCACGCACACTGCCTAGAGATCATTGCTCAATTACATGTCTTACAAAGAGATTCAGATTAAAGCCATCAAATTTTTGAACTGAGAAAATAGCATCTACTAATGCCAAATTATAGTTTCAATTAAGCACATGAACACTTCATCACTCTTCTTCACTCTTCTTCACAGTTCTTCACAATTCTTCACACCCTGCTCTACCTTTGAATCATTTAGAATATTATTCATGCACACACATAGAAGCACACCTTTCTCACTCTTAAATTTGAATAAAAAATCACTGTTATATATCCACAACATGAAATTTCATTGCTACAAGTCGGCTGGAAAGAAATAATAAAATGAATATAAACTGTCAGCCCAAAACATTAAATATTACCAATGTGAATCACCAAGGTTGGCCACAACTTAGTGAAGACCTAAATCAACATCTTGATGAGGGCACAACCCGAGTCTTAGAAAATAACTCACAAATAAGAGAATAATTTTATTATTCAGAAAATGGAGCTTCTTACATGCAGAGGATCTCAAATCCCCAAGTTCTACAACACATGCAAGTTACAAAAAGCTACAGAATCACCCTTTCGCAATATGTGAGCTTGTCCCCAAAAAGTTACCCAAAAATTAGAAACCCACCCATAAATAGAGCTCCTCTTTAGTTTGGAGCCAAAACAACATTCAAATTTGAGTTTAGGTGGTTTGGCGCTGAACAATTATAACTTGAAGTTCAAATTTCAATAGAACATTTGCAATTGTATCTTCTAGAAAGTGCGCCAACTTCCCGGGGCCATAACTTTTGATCCGGGACTCCGATTCGCAAATCGTTTGAACCATTGGAAAGGTCTCGAAGTCAAGAACGTGCTCAAATTTTTTTATGCTAATTTTTGACAAGTTTCAGGGCTGATCCGAGAACTCTACGTGCCTCAAATCTAACTTAGAAGATTTTTAGGTGCAAATCTGGGAAACTAAAACTGCAATATCTTTCAACCTAAGAATAGAAAATGAAAACCGTAAATTGGGAATTTCATTATGACAAAAAGGGTATCCAAAAATGTAAAAACATCTAAAAACTAAGAAACTTGAAATTTAACTATTTTTGGGTGATGCAAGATTGCCCTTACACCACTGGATGCTCCTGCATCAGACACCTAGGGTAATTTGAGAAGTGACCCCGTCACATCTCAGATGGTGGAGGAAAACCCAAATGGTCGACCTCTACCTTAGAAAACTAGGATGAATCTTCAACAGGCCTTCCTTTCCATTTCACTAGATATTCTTCATACTGCCTGTTCCTGGTACTCCTTCCCACACAACTATCCGAAATTTTTTCAATCTCCTCTTTTTCTGAAGTAGGTGCTGGAATCCCACACTATTCCATTGTTGGTACTTCCTCTATGCCACCTTCATGATACTCTGTCAAATCTGAAATGTTGAGCACAGGGGAAATGTTGAATCCATCTGGCAACTCTACCTCATATGCATTCCCTGAATCATGCCTCTTCAAAATTTTATAGGGACCGAACTTCTTCATTTTCAATTTGTTATATGTTCTAACTGGAAACCTTTCTTTCCTCAAGTGGACCATCACTTCATCACCAATCTAAAACTCCTTATACCTCCTCTTCTAATCTGCTTAGCCTTATACTGCATATTCATCTTGTTAATATGTTCTCTTACCTTCTCATGAATATCCTTGTTGTGTTCTGCAAAATCTTCGGCTTCAGCACTTATTTTATTCTCTTGATCCATCTTCCTCAATTCTGGAGCTATTCTGGGGCTACCTCCATACACAATCTGGAATGGTGATCTACCAGTGCTTCTGTTGACAGAATTGTTGTAAGAAAATTCTTTTTGGGGTAAGATCAAGTCCCATCCCTTGGGTTTATCTCCTACTAAGCATCTCAGTAGGTTACCCAGACTCCTATTAACAACCTCTGTCTTCCCATCTATTTTTGGATGGCGTGCAGAACTAAACTTCAACTCTGTTTTCAGCTTCTTCCACAAAGTCCTCCAAAAGTACCCCACAAATTTGGTGTCACGATCTGAAACAATACTCTTTGGCAGACCATGTAGCTTCACCACCTCTTTGAAGAAAAAGTCAGCAATGTGGACTGCATCATGGGTCTTTTGACATGGAATGAAATGTGCCATCTTCGAAAACCTATCATCTACCACAAAGACTTAATCATTCCCTCATTGTGTCTTTGGAAAACCAAGAACAAAGTCCATACTTATATCCTCCCACGACCTCTCTTGTATAGGTAAGGGCTGATATAAGCCTATATTCTGACTCACTCCTTTAGCCATCTGACATACCTTGCAACTTTGTACAAACTTTTTCACATCCTGTGACAACTGAGGCCAATAATAATGCTCACTGATAATGGCAATAGTCTTATCCGGTCCAAAACGTCCTGCCATTCCTCCACTATACTTCTCCTTTATCAGGTTCTCTCTCATGGAACTCCTTGGAATACACAATTGACTTCTCTTAAATAACATGCCATCTTGGATTATGAAATCCAGCCACCTTGTCCTGTCCACTGTAACAGGTTCCTTGCAAGCTTTCCAATCCTCTGCAAAATTAGGATCTTCTGTGTACAGTGTCTTAAGTTCATTGAACCCAATCACTTCAATCTGCATCTTTGTCATCAATGTATGCCTCCTACTTAAGGCATCTGCAACCCTATTTGACTTCCCACTCCTATGTTTCAAAACAAAGGTATAACTCTGCAAAAACTCTACCCATTTCATATGCCTCTGATTTAATTTTCCCTGACTATTTAGGTACTGCAAGGCCTGATGATCAGTATATAGAACAAATTCCTTTGGCAACAAATAATGTCTCCATTTCTTTAATGCTTGAACTATTGCATAAAATTCCTGATCATATACAAAATACTTTCTCTTGGCATTATTTAACTTTTCACTGAAATAGGCAATGGGCTTACCTTCTTGGCTCAACACTACTCCAATGGCACAACCACTGGCATCACAATCCACCTGAAACACCTTGTTGAAATCTGGGAGGGATAGAACAGGTTGCTCTGTCACCTTTTGCTTCAACAGTTCAAAACTTTTTGCTGCTCCACTTCTCCACTTGAATTCTTTTCTATCCCCTCTCATTGTTTCAGTCAGTGGTCCACAAATACTACTGAAGTTTCTAATGAACTTTCTATAAAAACTAGCCAAACCATGGAAAGATCTCACCTCGGTAGTAGTTCTTGGGGTAGGCCATTCCAAAATAGCCTTCACCTTCTCTAGGTCCATCTTGAGACCTTTTTCCGAGACTACAAACCCCAAGTACACTAACTCCCTCTTCACAAAACTGCACTTCTTCAGATTAATCAACAGTTTCTCTTAGTACCTCGTTCATGAGACATATGAATGTGCTCAGTGTATTGGTTAGCCCAAAAGGCATGACTAACCACTTGTACAGGCCCTCTTTGGTCTTGAAGGCAGTCTTCCATTCATCTCCCTCTCGAATATGGATCTGGTGATATCCACTCTTTAGATCAATCTTTGTTAAGTACTGAGCTCCACTCAAACAATCCATCAGGTCATCCATCCTTGGCAGGGGAAATTTGTACTTGATTGTTATCTTGTTTATGGCTCAGGAATCTTTACACATCCTCCACTCCCCATCCTTCTTTGGTGCTAGTACTACAGGTACTGCACATGGACTCAAACTCTCCCGTATCAAACCCTTTCTCAACAACTCTTGGAATTGTCTATTCAACTCCTCATTTTCTGCTGGAGTCATTCTATGAGCTGCTTTATTTGGAAAACTAGCTCCAGGAATCAAGTCAATCTGATGACTGATCTTCCTTATTAGTGGTAAACCCTCGGGTACATTATCATAAACAATATCCTGAAACTCATCCAACATCCTAGAAACTTCTTCTAGAACCTTCTCACTATCCTCCTTACTCACTCTAGGAATCAATGCATAACACACATGCTCATGCTTCATACCTTCTAAAAATTTCTTCCATCTACATAACAAATTCTAGCACTACTGCATACCTTTTCTTCGGTCTCCTTCAGGGGTTTCAACTTGTGACGAACCCCATCCTTTGTCAAGGAATAAGTGTTTGCATGGCCATCATGTATAGCTCGCCTATCAGTATGCACCTCCCCAACAACATGTGACATGCATCCATGGGGATGATATCCTGAATTACCTCATCATGGTAGCTCCCGATCTTGAACTTTACTAGGCACTGTTCATTGACCAAAACTTTGTGGTCTTTTTGGAACCAGGCAATCTGATATGGATGTGGGTGCCTTTTCCTCTTCAGCTTCAACTTCGTGACCATCTCTTTTGACACCAGATTATCGATGCTCCCACCATCAATAATGACATCACAACATTTTCCTTCACACTTACACCTTGTGCGAAATATATTCTTCCTCTGTTCTGGTTCCTTTTCTTCAGTCACTAGGGCTCTCCTAATCACTAGGGTTTCTCCCCTTTCAGCATCATCTGAATGTTCAGATTGGGCCTCCTCATTTGCATGCACAACCCTTCCATGACCTTCTGGCCTTTCGTCTGTCCTTCCTTGGTGTTGTGGACATTCATAGGCTCGATGCCCTTCTTCACCACACTGGAAACACGTTCATGAAACCCTCTTCCAGATCCTTGTCCATATCTCACACATCCTCTACCTCTTTGATCACCTTTGTTTTGATCCGAGGGTGGTAGAGATTATCATTCCTTTGGCTTAATTTGGTACCCACATCTTCACTTTTCTTTTCATCATCATTTCGGCTTTCTGAAGGTCTTCCACTGCCCCTTCCACTTTGACCTCCTCATCCTTTTTTCTTGCCATCAAATCTTTTGTTCAACTTCTCTTCCACCTTCAGAGCAAACTGATACACATCCTCAATGGTGGTCATTCTGACTAGGCTTAACTCCTCTTGAATGCTCAGTCGTAACCCATTAAGGTATCGGGCTACCTTCTCCTTATTAGCCTCTGTGTGGCCTGTTCTGATGATTATCTTGTGAAATTCTTCAGTATATTCTTTCACAGATCTTCTTCATTGCTTCAACCCTTGCAATTTCTTCAATAGATATAACTCATAGTCCACTGGTATGAATTGCTTCTTCAGTTTCTCTACCATGCGATCCCATCTGGTGATTTTTCCTTTTCTTCTTTGATTTCTTTCCAACTAGAACTCTTTCCACCAAATACTAGCATGGGCCTTCAGCTTCATTTTCGCAAACTTAACCTAATCTAGGTCCTCTATTTCCTTATACTCAAAATATTCTTCTAGCTCGTTGATCCAATTGATCAACTCTTCCAGGTTCAGACTTTCAAAATAATTGGGGACTTCTGCTCTGGGTCTTTTCCTGATCTTTGAAATGGCCCTTATTAGCTACATTTTGTCTTGATCAATTGCTTCTTCTTCCTCTTCTACATCTGAACCTTCTTCCTCACCTTCATCCTCACTTTCCTCCCTCGGGTTTAACCCTCTTCTCAACTGCTCTTGTAACACATCAATCTGTCTATGGAGGGCTGCTAGTGCATCTCTTCCACCAGCATTTCTGCCACCTCGACCACCTCTGGCACCACCACGCCTACCAGGCATCACTCTTGGAGGCATCTTTCTTGACCTCGACCCACAACCATAGTCTTGGTGCAAACTGCCTCACGATCGGCGATTTGTCCACACGGTCAAGAAAACCTGCTTTGATACCACTTGATGAGGGTGCAACTTTAGTCTTAGAAAATAACCCACAAACAAGAGAATAATTTTATTATTCAGAAAATGGAGCTTCTTACATGTAGAGGATCTCAAATCCACAAATTCTACAATACATGCAAGTTACATAAAGCTACAGAATCACCCTTTCGCAATATGTGAGCTTGTCCCCAAAAAGTTACCCAAAAATTAGAAACTCGCCCATAAATAGAGCTCCTCTTTAGTTTAGAGCCAAAACAACATTCAAATTTGAGTTTAGGTGGTTTGGCACTGAAAAATTACAACTTGAAGTTCAAATTTCAAAAGAACATTTGCAATTGTATCTTCTAGAAAGTGCGCCAACTTCCTGAGGCCATAACTTTTGATCCGAGACTCCGATTCATGAACCGTTTGAACCGTTAGAAAGGTCTCGAAGTCAAGAACGCGCTAGAAATTTTCTATGCCAATTTTAGAAAATTTTGGGGCCGATCCAAGAACTCTAAGTGCCTCAATTCTAACTCAGAAGATTTTTAGGTGCAAATCTGGGAAACTAAAACTGCAATATCTTTCAACCTAGGAATAGAAAATGAAAACTATAAATTGGAAATTTCATTATGACAAAAAGGGTATCCAAAAATGTAAAAACATCTAAAAACTAAGAAACTTGAAATTTAACTATTTTTGGGTGATGCAAGATCGCCCTTACACCATTGGATGCTCCTGCATCACATCTCCAACATGAATACACTTTAATTAATTTCTCCTCAAAGATCCACAACATGCTACAAACACTATGTCAACCAAGAACAAGAAAAACATGAAAACACAAGAGAAAATTGCCAACCACAATCACAACAATCAATGAGGACATGCAACCAAGATAAAGCATGATCTAGAAACATCCACAAGCATCACAAATCACAAGAGAAGCATCCACAATAACTGAACTAACTAAAATAGCATCATCTTCAATCAGGAACACCAACTAAAGAAACAAAAAAACTGTTTGAATGGAAATCTTCATAACTCAATTAAATCTTCATATGAATCTTTGAATATCAATGTGGATAAACTAGATACACTCAAAAAAACCTTTTTTTCCACAACCTCTAATCAACAATTTATAGAAATAACCACCATACTGAACTTCATCACCATTGACAACTTGGAACTCATTTATTACAATTTTCTCAATATCCTCGACATATACAACTTCAAATATATTTATGCTAATAGTGTTGACATCAATGAAATCCACATATCATCAATACAACCACAACATCCAATAGGAGAGATGGGAGAGAGAGGGAGTGAGAGAGAGAGAGTTATCTAGTTAGGGTGGGAGGGAGAGACCTAAGAGAGGGGGAGGAGGTGGGAGGGATGGACCTGAGAGAGAGGTAGAGATGGAGAGAGAGAGAGTTATATAGTTAAGGTGAGAGGGAGAGACTTGAGAGAGGGAGAGTGGGTGGCAGGGATAGAGATGAGAGAGAGGGATTGGGAGAGATAGACAGATAGAGAAGGGTGGGGTGTGAGGGAGATACTTGAGAGACATAGACGTAGAGAGAGAGAGAGATAGAGAGTTCTCTAGTTAGGGTGGGAGGGAGAGACCTAGGGGAGAGAGAGAGAGAGATAGAGAGAGAGAGAGAGAGCGAGAGTTATCTAGTTAGGGTAGGAGGGAGATACTTGAGGCATGGAGAGGGGGTGGGAAGTAGAGAGAGAGAGAGGGAGAGGGACATAGAGGGAGTGGGAGAGGGAGAGAGAGAGAGTATGTGTGTGTGTTCTCTAGTTAGGGTGGGAGGGAGAGATCAGAGAGAGAGGGAGAGAGAGGGGGGAAGGGCTTAGGAGGGATAGACTTGAGAGAGAGAGAGTTAGGGTGGGAGGAAGAGACTTAAGAGAGGGAGAGGTTCGGGAGGAGGAAAATACTCTCTCTCTCTAGAGAGAGAGAAATAGATAGAAGAGAATAGGGGGAGAGGGGGGAGAGGGAGAGGGAGAGGAAAAGAGGGGAGAGGGAGAGGGGAGGAGGGAGAGGGTGGGGTGAGGAAGAGACCTCAAAAGAGAGACAAAAGAGATAGTGTTGTATGTTCTAAGCTAGAGATTGGGAGAGGAGAGACAGAGAGAGAGAGAGAGAGAGAGAGAGAGAGAGAGAGAGAGAGAGAGAGAGAGAGAGAGAGAGAGAGAGAGATTTTTCTCTTGTTAGGGTGGGAATGAGAGACTTGAGAGAGGGAGAGGGGACCTAGGAGGGAGAGACCTAAGAAAGAGAGAGAGAGATAGAAGGAGTGAGATATATACCTGAGAGAGACATAGAAGGAGTGAGAGATATACCTAAAAGAGAGAGAGAGGGTGGGAGGGATAGACTTGAGAGAGAGGGGGAGAGAGAGTGGGTTGGACCTAAAGCCTAAGCCATAAACCATAAATCCTAAACCCTAAATACTAAACCCTAAACCCTAAACCATAAAGCCTAAACCAGAGAGAGATGGGGAGGGAGAGAGTGTGTGAGAGAGAAACACAAAGGGAAGGAGGAAGGTTTGGAGATTGAGAGAGAGGGAGAGAGAGGGAGAGAGGGAGGGAGAGTGAGAGGGAATGAGGGAGGGAGAGGTAGAGATGGAGAGAGGTAGATAGAAGTATATAGGGGAGGAGAGATAAAGAGGGGAGAGGAGGGAGGGAGAGAGATAG
>VDFB02289965.1:49707-96223 GCA_007258455.2 Sequoia sempervirens
TCCTGATTACTGAAATTTGACATGTTGATTATTGAAATTTGACTGTCTAAAATTTGTGAGATCTTCCAAAAAATAGAATTTTCATTATAACTCCTAGAGATCTGAAACCACTCTCAAACATCCTAAGACTATATATATGAAATATAACTTAGAGTATAAGAAAGTAAACATCCATATCATGTATATAGTTTCCCTAAAAGGATAACAAGAAGAAAGAAAAAAAGAGAAGAAAACTAAATTTAGTGTAGACCAAAATGCTGAGCACGTTATAATGCACTTGTTTTGTCAATGCATTCACAAAACATGAGCCGCATTATAACATACTCACATTTTTTCAATGCATTCAAATAACATGAGCACATTATAACATGGTCACGTTATATCTTGCTTTGAGAATCCCCAAGCCTTGGGCTTAGTATTTTCCTTGGAATACCAACCCAAAGGCTTGGAGGGCCTTCTCAATGACCAGAGATGTGTTTTTGCAAATTCTACAATATTTCACATAATCAGGTTTGTGCTCACGTCAGATTGTATGTGTTTCAATGTCAAAAAAATCAAACACTTGGGTAATGTTAAGCTCTCTCTTAGCTATCCAACGATGCAATTTTTTTCACTTTTTGGCAATGTTAAGCCTTTGATCTATAATTTCTTTTGTTTGTGTGTCTCTTTTTTGGCAAAAGCAGTGTTTGGTGTTTTTTCATTATAAATTAACCGTTCATTGAAATTTCAAATAAATTACATTTTTAGAAACTAGACTCCATTCTAAAAATTAAAAAAAATTCAATTAGTTTCCAAAATTTGTAGGGGTAGCATGACCAAAATTATGTTTTTCAAGAAGTGTCCACTTAGAAAATTAGTAAAAAAATCAAATTTTCATTAAAAAATTATTAGAAAAATCGTGTGCATCAACTACATACTGTTAGCTATTTTCTTACCATAGTGATTTAAAAAATACTAAAACAAGGTTCACCATGCTAGGGACGTACAAAAGTTGTTATGTTATGTTTTTCTGACAAAAACAAGACCAATTTATGTATGTCCCTCTTTTTAACCCCTTAATCTCAACCATTTTCAAAATAGATTAGTATTTTAGAAAGTAGACTTGGAGCACTACGATCCTTATTTTTGTTGCATCTCAAAATTTTGAGTGTAACTATCCTCAATTTCACATCCAAGGTGAATATTTCTTGATTTTAGAAAAACAGTGGCTACTTAAGCCCCCTTTTTGGGACCCATCTTTTTGCACTTACCCATTAGACATCAAAACATGGTGTAGTGACTATTATTCAATCTAATTCTTGCAAAGATCTAGCATATATTCTCTAACTAATTTGGTCTCAATAGGAAACCTACCTAAATAAGGTCTATTGGAGTCTGATTATTATCAAATTGTAAACAAAATTATCCACAAATGTCAACTCTTCTTAGAAGATAGGAGGATGACTTGAGTTCATTAAAGATGTAAAAATAACTAACTACTAGAAGAAAGAGTACAAAAATCAAACGCATTCTATATATTTTAAGAAATCTACTATAACATAGGAATGTGTTGGACAGAGCATCCTTCTCATAACTATCATTCCTTGTTAGAATTGTAGTGTCATTAAATTTCACCTCATGGAAATTTCACACTTTTGTATTTAGCCTATTGTATTCATTGTACCTGATTGCGTTCATGACAAACATCTATGAGTCAAAATTTCATGACTCCAACTTCATAGCGGACAATGATGAAGTGTTAGTATTCCATACACCTCATTTCTTGTGAAGGTTTGAGTAGGATGCTTGTGTGACATGCATACGTTTGCATGGTGCACTAGCATCCCCAAACTTTCTAAGTTTCAAATGAGGGAATTTTGCATCCCTTTTCCTATAACACATGTCATTGTGATAGAAACATGAGTGTAATGACTCTTCCTACACATGAATCCTCACAAAATTCCTCTTTTACTTCTTTCTCTCATTCATTCTCACTTTCTCTTGTTCAATCATTCTCTCCAACTCTTTTCTCTTCTAAATCTTTTCTCTCTTTCTCTCTGTAGTAAAGCTTTGGTAGATTTTCATTTTTTCACTAACTAAGGCTCTCTTGCAAGCAAGAAAATATCATATATCAAGCCAAGAGGGAGCCATGGACTATTGGTAACAATCTCTTTTCTACTTTTTCTTGTCAATTTGTAATCGTCAACTTGTCTCATTTGTTACATTAGTGATAGGGGTCCACAACGAGGTCTTTCCTTACTACTCATCTTGTCTATTACACTTTATGCCATTTCTTCTATCTCTATCTATTTGGTTGTCCATGGAGGTGGAAACACCAAAATGGGAGTTTGACTAAGGCCAGTCTCAAATTAGCCCCAACATTTTTCCTCATCTATTTTGTGTGTAGATGTTCAAATTTGAAGAACTAGGTATTGTAGATTTCTAGTTTTTAATTGATGGTTTGATAGGGATGATAGCATGGGGCTTAGACATCCCTACAAAACATGCATTTTTCCATGGATGAGGATATTCCTTTTTGAGGGTAAAATTTGTGAGTTCCAATCTTTCTACTTATGTAATTTATATCTCGTAATCTTATATCAGTTTCTATTAAATTATAGTTTTATCATTCTTTCTCTTAATAGCTTAGTATTTTATTTAATCAAAATATCACAATATTATCCATTCTATACTTCATTAGTTGAGCTTGTACTTTGAGATAATTGAGGGTTATTCACTCCCTGAAGACTCTTCTTTATCCTATTGGGAGTAGCACATCCTCTCCTTTACATTTTGATGAACCTGACGTGATACAAGGCATGCCAGATATTTTCTTCAAAACTTTAATTATTTTTATAATGTATTTTCTAAATAATATTTTGGTATGTTGGATGATTCCCAAGATGATTTCTTGTAGGCATCTCCTTCTATCTATAGATCTAATAAACAAACTTATTCATCACAACCTTCTTCTTCTTTGCAAGTCAAAGAGTTTGTGAATGTAGCAGTAATCTATGTTTCCCCTTAAAGGCCTAAGAGACTTGTCATTTATGTGACTCTGGCTAGCCCATCTCCTAAAAGAATACATTATATTCATGGGGTCCCATTCACAAGTAACATGTCAGACCTCTATACGAGATTCATGCAATCTAAGGCTCCCTCTTATAGAGAAGTATCCCATATTTACAATACTAGAAGGAATAAAAAAATATAAATCAACCTATTTCTTTACCATCTTCTCAACCAAGTCTTTTTCAAGCACCTAAACTTGCGACTAAGGCACTTGGTGAGTATGATCTTGTAAAGGGTTTTGTGCAAGATCATGGGTGTTGTGGTTGTTTTAGCACTGCCACAACATAAACAAAATACAAGCACTAGTAGAATCTAACAAATAAATGACTAGGTGACTAAAATTTTAGTCACAAAAACTAAAAATGACTAAATTCTACTATTTTTTTACAACTCAACTATAAATGAATAAATAAATGACTAATTTGGTTGTTGACTAAAAAATTATTTAGTCACAGAAATAAAAATGACTAAATAGTTAGTCACCAAATGCAAATTAGAAAAAAAAAATAAAAAAATATTTCGGCCAATATGGCACAATGGATTGACATGATTCATGAAGTCACGTTTATTCACATTCATTCCAAACCTCATTCATTGTGGAGCATTGAGGCGTGTGGTTTTGAATTACAACAGTTGGGCGTGTGAACTACACTAGGCATTATGAGTTAAACCACTTGCATGGGAAATAAAGATTGTTTGGAGAGGACTGTGAGAATTCTGAAAAGATAGGAAAGGAATTTAGTGTTTGTTGCAAAGTATTTGAATTCTGCAATGAATTCGGATTTTGGGACACCCTTTGCAATGAATTCAGAGGTAGTTCGAAACCCTCATTACACTAAACAAAAAATTTATAGCTTTCTTATTGGAAACTTATAGTAGTTATAATTTTTTGCTCTCAATAATGTTCTTTTACAATCTTGCCACTATTTTGTTTCATAATTTTTTTGAGCTAAATATAATAAAATTTGGGTGTCAATTCCAAAATATAATTTCCTCAAACAATTTTGATACATTTTCACTACAAGCGCAAACTGTCCTTGTGCAAAGTAAACATGTGCTAGAGTCACCCACACATCAGGCATCTGACAAAAGATATTTCCTATAGTAGCTTCTTGTACCTGTGTAAATATTTACTTTGCAATATCAAATTGACCCCTTTCATCTAGCACAATGCCTGCCCCAGTTGCGGCATAAACATTTTCACTACAAGTGCATACTATCCTTGTGCAAAGTAAACATGTGTTAGATTTACCCACACATCAGGCATCTTAACAAAGATGTTTCCTACATCAACCTCTCGTACCTGTGTAAAAATTTCCTCTACAATATCAGATTGACCCCTTTCAGCTATGGTTGTCCCATTTGCAACATAAACATTTCCTATTCTTCATTCCAACACTTAAGTGGCCCCTTTTATGAAATTAAGATCCTCTTGAGTTATTACTATACTCATATTTTTCAAGAAAAAAATCCTCAAGGCCCATGGGAAATGAATGATGAGCATTTGTGTTTCAACTTGGTTTTATTTTGAAAAGGGGACATTACATTATACAAGATTTGTTTAACAATAGAATAATTTAATCCACTTATTTGGGATTGTAAAATAAAAATAGATGAACTAATCTATTTTTAATTATAGGTTCTTTTAATCTATAATCTAATAGAAATATAAAGCATAATACATTGAAGAACACAAAAAATGTTCTAAAAGACTAAAATAGGTTGCCCATAAAAAACAAGAAAGAGAAAAAATGAAAAGATAACATACAGATGATTCATTTGAGGTTTTTATAAGATCTTATTTAACTATGTCAAATGGATTTGGAAGGGACAAAGCATAAATATTGATTGACTAAACTTTTGAGGTAGCTTATCCATCGTCGTTCTATGCATCATCTTCTCTTGGAATCTATTCCTACAATGCACCAAGCCTAGAATTGATTGGGGATGCACTTAAGGTGGATAAAAACTCATAAAATACTTTATGTATGCTTGGAAACATGGAACTAAAAACAAATGACTGACTTAAATACAAAGAAACAATTAAAGTAGAACAACAACTTCTCTTGGCTGATGAAGCAAAACAAAAAGCTAATGAAGAATGAATGATTTAGATGGAAAGGAGAAAGCAAGAGAAGAACTTCGATGGGTGATGCAACAAGAGGAGAAATTTGAATGTGTGAAGGAATTATGGAAGAGTAAGCATAAGGATGGGGCTGATGACAATGATGAGGCTAGTCAATCTAAGAAGAAACAAAAGAAGGAAAAGAAGAAAAAGAAGAAGAATAAGGACCACAAGGCTTATGATTCTTATATGGAGGAACCTGATGTTTCCATGGAAGATGAGGTAAATTATATGAGCACGATAAGGCACAATATGATGTAGAAAATTCCAAAGATCTTCTTGCAATTGTAGGTCTAGAAGACTTTGATGATGGCGAGACCAATTCTCTAGTTTCAACGAAATCACGAAGGAGACATGCATACTTTGATTCTGAAGATGATGAACCATTGTAGAAACAAAGTTCAAGAGAAGATGATCCATATGATGATGATTTCTAGGCTTCCTGAGCTTTAACCAAACCTAGCTCCTATTTTCCAAGAGAAAAATCCCCAATTCCCATGGGAAATGAAAGCATTTGAGTTTCAATAGATTCCAAGAGAAGATGATACATAAAATGATGATGGATAAGCCACCTCAAATTTTTTTTCAATCAAATATGCTTTGTCCCTTCCAAATCCATTTGACATATTTAAATGGAATCTGATCAAAAACCTCAAATGAATCATTTTTATGTTATCTTTTCATTTTTCCTCTTTCTTGTTTTTTATGGGCAACCTATTTTAGTCTTTATTTTAGAAAATTTTATGTGTCCTTCAATTTATTATGCTTTATCTTTCTTCCAGATTCTAGATTAAAATAACCTATAATTGAAAATAGATTAATTCATCTATTTTATTTTACAGACCCAAATAGGTGGATTAAATTATTATGTTGTTAAACAAATCTTGTAGAATGTAATGTCCTGGGTCATTCCACAATAATGGGTTACACTTTTTGGCCAAACTTGACATTGAGATCAACATTTTTAGAGAAAACTTCACTTTCTAACACTTACAATAGGTAAACTATTAGGGATTTGAAAATGATGTAAACTAGTGATTTGTGAGATTTTATTTGTAGATTTTAAATGTATTTTTTTTTAAAAAATTGAAATTAAATTGTAATTTTTTTGCATCTCCTTTGATAACTAGTTTTTAATAGTAAACAACATTTTTTAAAAGTGGTGTGTACATCGGCTCAAATAACCTTTTTTCTAGAAAGGATAAAACTCTAATTCTTTTGAATTTAGGTTGGTAACACAAGTATCTAGGGCTTTCATTTTGTTTCATAGCATTTTGTTGAATATTTTTTTTAATTAAGTTTTGAAGTCAAAACATTTATAATTTAGACATAGGTGCACTTCGCTCACATAACTTTTTTGGTATGTATTGAAATTTATTTTTTCTTTTTTTGTTAGAACGATGACATCAATACCTATTGGATATATATTTTTCAATTTTTTTTCCTCAAATTTACTATTTTTCCACCATGATTTTTCATCGAACTTGACATTCGGTGAAAAACCTATGTATAGAAAAACTAAAAAATAAAATATAAAATAAAAACAAAATATATTAAATTTATAGTTTTTTGAAAGCACATTTTAATCACTACAATCATCCAACTTGGCTTATCAAGTTGACTCCATTTGCACCTCCTTCCCAAGCTTCGATAGTCAAAAAAATGCATAAATTTTGAAATGGTGGAGGGAGAAGGTGAAAAAAGGGGGTTCATTAGAACCCCCCTTCTAATGAAGGGGGTTCATTCGAACCCCCCTTATATGGTGCAAAATGGGGTTCATTAGAAGGGAGGGGGGTTCATTAGAAGGGGGGAGGGTTCATTAGAAGGGGGGTGGTTCATTCGAACCCCCTTCATTAGAAGGGGTAAACCATTTTAAATTTTTTGATGAGCATTTCTAATTATCCTTCGTTCAAAAAATTGTAACCCACTATTGTGGGTTTACCCTCCCCTTTCTGAAATGAGACCAATTTGAAAGTCAAATGCTCATCATTCATTTCCCATGGGCCTTGGGGATTTTTCTTTTAGAAAATAGGAGCTAGGTTTGGTTAAAGCTCAAGAAGCCTAGACATCATCATCATATGGATCATATTCTCTCAGACTCTATTTCTACAATGGTTCATCATCTTCATAATCAAATTATCCATGTCTCCATGATTTTTTTGAAACTAGATATTTTTTCTTGCCATCATCAAAGTCTTCTAGACTTGTAGCTGCAAGAATATCTTAGGTATTTTCTGCATCATCTTGTGCCTTATCACTCATATAATTTTCCTCATCTTCCATGGCAACATAAGGCTCCTCCATATAAGAATCATAAGCCTTGTGGTCCTTATCCTTCTTATTTTTCTTCTTTTCCTTCTTTTGTTTCTTCTCAGACTAACCAACCTCATCATCATCATCATCCCTGTCCTTACGCTTACTCTTCCATAATTCCTTCACATGTTCAAATTGCTTCTCTTGTTACATCAACCACTGAAGTTATTCCTCTTGATTTTTCCTTTCCATCTGAATCCTCCGTTCTTCATCATATTTTCATTTTCCTTCATCAGCTAAGACAAGTTGGCATGCTAATTAAATTGTTTCTTTTCCTTTAAGCCAGACATCTATTTTTTAGTTCCATGTTACCAAGCATACATAAATAATTTCATGAGTTTTTATCCAACTTAAGTGCATCCCCAATCAATTCTAGGCTTAGTTGGATCTCATTTTGAGCCTAATCCATGGCTACAAGACATAGATCTGCATCTACATAATCAAGAAACTTGAACAATTTTAGCCTGTATAAAAGATTTTCTTTTTCAGTATCATGTAGTTATTCAAACAACCTAGCAAGATTAAATAGTGTTGCAACTTTATCCCATGGTAACTTAAGTGAAACACCACCTTCTTCTAGTTGATGGAAGAATTCCATATCCTTAAAGCACACAAAAAAACTTTAGAATTGGCATTGATGCTTTTATTTATGAATTCAACCGAAATTCCATTTCCTAATGCCTCCATAAAGGTTTGTTGAGACAACTCTAGTTTGTCACACTCAAAATAAAGAATCTCGATGTTGTTTAACAATTCAATGGGTACTTATTCTCTGCTCTTATTTAGAAGATAATTTCTTATCTTAAGAGAATCCAAGGTTGTGCTGGGGTCTTTCGATATTAATAACTCACCCATCTTAATAAATGCATGGGAATCATGCGGATCTATGCGAGTTTCCTTTCTTAAAATTTCTAAAGCCTTCTCTGCTTGCCCTTGCTGAGCATATATATGGCCTACAAATTTTAATCTCTCACAATTCTTAGGGTGGACCTCTAGAACCTTTTCAAAATTTGAGAGAACTCTTAAGATCTCCCAACTTCAATTGAACCTATCCACAAAATCTTGTTGCCTTTGGCTTTCCTTGACTAATTCCATGTAGTAGCGGTCAGTGGTGTCATAATCACCTTTACTATGATAAGATTGTGCAATATTATAATATGAATGAGATTTCATGAGAGGGTGGTCAGTTGAAACAAGAGTTGTCTTAGTCAACTATTCCACAAGAAAATGTTGCCTTGTGAAGAAAAAATGGTTTGGTATTTAATGACTCAATGCCATTATATAGTACAGGTATAATTCAAAGGCTCTAGACATATTTTCCATTCCTTCATGAACACTACCTTTTTCACTAATTGTGAGAATCCTACAATTAGAAAATGTACAAAACTAACCACATAGATTTTTCACCATTTCAAACAGCAAAATTGACAAAAAAATGCATTTAAAACGTGCAAATAAATGCAAATAAAATTATGCTAATTTTCATGCCAAAAAAAACCATGAGACCATATCTTGTTGCTTACCATTAGGCTTTGATATATTTTTTCCAAGAATCCATAGCTTGTTTGAAATCACTTGTTTTCTACTTTTAGCCATAGTAGCAAGTCAATGAACTGTTTGATAAAATGCTTTGGTAGACATGTATGGAAAATGTGGTAGCATAGACAAGGAAATGAACTTTGGAAAGAATGCCTCAAATAAATGTGGTCTCATGGTGATGGAATGCCATGATGAATGCTATGAAAAGTGAACTGTTATGGATTGTGATGGAATTCCATCACCATGAGACCATATTTCTTTCATGCAGTTTTTCAACTAGTTCACTGCCTTTTCTATGTTCTCGCTTACTATTACGCTTTGATAGATTTTTTCTAAGAAACCATACTTGTTCGAAAGAACTTGTTTTAGGATTTTAGCCAGAGCAAAAAGGTAGGGAACTATTTGATAAAATGCTTTGGTAGATAATATATATGAAAAATTTGGTAGCATAGACAAGGCAGTGAACTGTTTGAAAAAATGCCTCAAAGAAATGTGGTCTCATGGAATGCCATGAAAAGAAAATTCAATTGGAAGCTGCTCCTAGTTATTAGTTATGTAATGCAAAGTAATTTTCACTTAGGTTGAATTTGTAAAAACTATATTGTAATTGGAATTTTTTCATCTATCAACATCTAATTATTAGTTATGCAATGTGAAGTAATGCTTTGAGTTTGAAAGATGTGCAATGCAATGTAATCAATGATGTAGATGATTATGATGATGTTTTGTCACCTTGACTAGCCTATCACCTTAAGAGGTTAGCTTGTCACCTAAACATTGGTTATATGTATGGTGTAATTTATTACTGAATGTAATTCATTCTTCTTATTTTTCTTACTTTGATTGAAATTATTATTATTTATTTAGAATATAATTTCTTGTATGTCCTATATGTTTTCTAGATACTAGACTTTTCTTGTATGTCCTATGTCCTAGATGATAGCTTTAGTTTGTAATACAACTTCTAACCTCCACATGCATTAAATATGCTTGTGTGAAGGAAAAAATAATGAACATTTGTGATTTAATAATACATATAGATATCTTAACATTAGGTGAACTAAGCCTCATTACAAGCAAATAAATGATCTCTTAGGTCTGACTGACGTTGAAAACTAAAACTAAGATACTAAAAAATTAGAAAATTGTTTAATCTTTTCAATAAAATGATATCTAAAATACTGCATTCATAATATACCCCTATATTCCCACCTAAAATACATAAAAAATCTAATACCACAATTCGATACCACAACTTATTATATCATACATAGTATTATGAAAAAATAATTGATACCAATTCATAATATACCCCTATATCCCAACCTAAAATATATAAAAAATCCAATCATACATAGTCTTATCAACAAATAATTGAGACCAGAATTTGAGTGCTAGATTAAATCTTCTTGTCTATTGATTGCTTCAAATAAATATTACAATATAACATAAGCCTCCCCATATATGCTTCTATAAATTCCTATGATGATGATATCAAAATTTAGTCTTGGTTTCTCTTTTATAAGAGAAGCAACAAGCTTTAGACTATTACAAAATATGGCATCTTTTTAAAATTCATGCCTCTTCATATAAACTAAACTAAACATTAGTTTTTCTTTAAACATGAAACAAAGAAAGTAAATAACTAATGAACTCCACAACACTCATGACACCATAGTCTGTTAATCTCTGTAATGTACCCATGATCACTAAAGATCTGTTCGAGGTCCTTTCTCCATATTAGTGTATCTAAATGTGCAATTCTTCTGCTATGATAGCCCCAAGGCCTATTGTTCGGGAGGACCCAAATAATTTTGCTTCCACTCATACATTGTATAATCACATGGCCATTTGTATTCTTGAATTTTCAATATATTTGCAAGGTGAATCTTCCATCGATTGTTTAGTAACACCCTGCCATCCAAGATAAACTTAGAATATCCAACATCTAACAATATTACTCCATCCATGATTAAGTTAAACCTATCAAGAAAGAACTCACCATCCTTTTTTATGCGAGTGATGCACTATGGAACAATCTAGCCAAGTTCACTCTTCCATTCATTGAGGTCCTTCAAGTGGTCATCATATTTCAATATTTTTGGCACAAACCACTGCTTCAGAGTGTGAAATGAATCTATTCTTGTTCTAATCTTTTGGTTCTCTACTTGTCTATATTGGAATTCATCTATAACTATTTTGGCCACCTACTCTATAGGTTTTAATGTTACAGGAGCCTCAATACTCCTCTATAATATTCTACAAAAGGTTACCAATGTGTGGTGTATGGGCTGCCAATTTTTAAAAAGGGGATCTAGTATGGGTACATGTGTTTTCATCTGATCAATTTCCTATGTTAGTGAGCTATAGCAATCATACACATTTTCCAATTTATCCACAATTAGCTTTATCCTATGCTTGAGGACCTTCTCTAAAGCATTGCAGATTTTCTTATTCACTCCTTCCTTACCCTCATTTTTGGCTTTCTTTAACTCTTCAATCTCCTATCTAAGAAAATTTGCTCACTTGTTCAGTAGAAGCACTTTCTATATCAACTAGTGGAGTAGGAGGATGCTGGTATAACATTATTTCCTTATTCTATGAGGGGCTTGCTCCTTCAATTGTTCCTTCAACTTCACATTTTCCATGAGTAGTTTATTGACTTCATCATTTAAATTTTTTTGTTCCTTTTCATACTCTCCTAATCTAGCTTCCATCTCTTTAATTGTAGCTTAGGTGAACATAGTTGAAGCAATTTTCATGGTTGCAACTTATAGAGGAGATGTATCCTTTAATGCTTTTATCATAGTTTTCCCTTTCATTTCTTGCACTACATCGATTAACCTTGGTTTTTGTGTACTCTTTTGTTTGGCCTAGAATGCCAAGGTTTCAATCTTAGGGTTATACCCTATGCCACTTACCCCTTCATCTAAGTCAAACTCAACAATAAACATTAGGTCTTCCTATGTTCTCACTTGATCAAATAAAAGCATTTTCTTTAATTCCATACTAGGGACAATAAGTATATTACTTTTCAAAATCATATTTTTAGCCTCTTGTGGGCTAACATCAATATTATCAATCCTTAATTAATTAAAATTTTGGGCTACTATTTAGTTATGTTGGGATTCCTTAGCTCCCATCTTATTTATTTAAACCCTCGCTTCAAACTCTCTCATTTTCATCTTAATCCAAAAGTCTTTAAATTTAGGGGTTTTGATAAATTCACCATCTTCCAAGAACCTAAGAGCTGCAATTACCCTCTCATCCTCATGCATTTCTCTTTCTCCTTGTACCTGAATATTGGCTCTAGCTTCAGTCTTGTGGTCTTCAGTTTCAGGCATAGGTTGGTCCACTTCAACATCATCCTTGAAATGTCTTAACACATTAACTGCTTCTTTTCTATCTCCAACCTCATCGCTTATTTCATAGGAAACAAGTGGTTCTATCTAGATTGTGTCTTTTATTTTTTAGAAGGTGGTTGTTCAGGAGGTGATCTTGGAGAAGCATGACATACTAAAATAGTATCCAAAGTTGGTTTTGTAATTACAACACCACTCAACCTTTTGGGAGATAATTTGGCAAGTCTCGCCATCCCCATCTCCATTGCAGTCTTATATTTATAATTCATGAAACCTATCAATTATCATTTCAATCCTCTTGAGAGGATGTGCTTCATCTATGAAATACCACAAGAAATTAATGTGCTTCATCTTTCTTTCCTTCCCAAGCCTTTTCATAATTTCCCATTTTCTCCTCCTCTCATATACCTCTTGAGGAGTGAAAAAATTTCTAATTACATCTTCATAATCAATCTAGTGAGTAACCATAGCCTTCGTAAGTGTAACATTCCAACCCTTCACTAAAATAAAACTTCCTAATTTTTCATTGTACGAGCAAATAAACTATGTAACAAGCCATTGTAGTAAATTTTGTCCTTTCTTTGTTGAGAATATATGAACAAGATTCCATAGAAAATTGCAATAAAGATTCCACTTTATTACAATAACTTCACAAGTTACAAAAATACAAGAATGCATACATTTACATACATAGCTCAAATGAGCTTTAGAAAAAATAGCTTAAAGATGGTCTAGGATCCTTCCTTTCACATCCTTGTTCTTTTATCACCTACTATGGAGGAGAAGCATCACTCAAGCACTTTTCCACCAACCAAAAACTCATATGTGGTTCCCCACACATCTATAATTTGATATATGGTCCTTCCTTTCTACAGAGAGATTGGTAGAGTAATCAAATAACGACAACCAACTAAGCATAGTGTTGTGTCCTACATAACTAGAACTTGTAATCCCACAATATAGAACTAGCATGTAATACTGGATCATAGTGAACTAATAGTGGAGCTAGAGGGAGTCACACTACTTTGGCCAAAGTGTTCTCAAATGGTAATCTGAATGAAGTTTATCTATCACATACACTACTCAGGACTGATTCGACTTAAGGCCATATTAAACTATGCATAGGTATTTCCTTTAATGGATAATATATCACCCCGAAGATAAACTATCACCATTTTGCATACTTGGAATAAACCTACTTAACAAGTACACAAGCTCCCTCCCATACTAGATAAACAATCCTAAAAGTAAAATCAAGCTACTCTAGTTAAATCAACCTAGCTAAGAGTAACTCAGATGCCACTCTAGATTAATCATATCTCATATGCAATACCTACGATAAACACCTACCTCCTATTATGGAATACATACAAGCACATCATAAAAAAAACATAAAAGCTTATATCTCCTTTTCAAAGACATTCTACATTCCCTAAATGCAAGTACTCATAAAAAACAATTCAAGCATTCGTGGAGAAAAATTATTTCATAAATAAAATAACAAAGAAGAAAATCATCATGCCTATTATCGCTTATCCCATTAATTGAAAACAAAGAAACTTCTCCAAACAATAACAAACTAGATTATAGCTTCTCAAGAGATGTCACAATAAATCTCTAGTTCTCAAGTTGATAGTTTACTTCTCTCAAACCCACTCACTTTCTATATAAAAAAACTCTCTCTCTCTCTCTCTCAAATAAAATTGAGTAAAACTAAAAATAAAGCAGAGTAAAAATACTTGCAAGAATAATGCATCCTCACAAATGAGTTTTTCCTACTATTTATATAGCAGAAATGAGGCCTCACATCCTACAGATTAGGCATGGATATGTACAGAAAAAACCATGCACAACCTACTCACTCAACTTAGAAAAAAGGTGGCATCAAAATAAGAACTTACTCAGCATACACAACTACAAATCGACCTTAGCTTGACAGCAAAAAGAGACTTATTTAAATCTGCACATGATTAATTTGAATTACCTCAAACAATGCAAATCTACAACAAAGAGGTTTCCAAAGGTGGAGCCCAATACATACTCAAATAAAAATTGGTGTGGTTTCCATTCTATTTGAAAAATTCAATAATCAATTTGCAACACCAAGCTTACATCAACTGAGTCTTGGTGTGAGTCAATTAAGATATTTACTCATTTTGACAAAGTCGTCGACTTGTTTGCTCATGGCTTAATAGATGTTGATTCAAGCTTAAAGACATGACATTTGAAGTTTTACCAAGTCAAAGAAGATCCTACTATATGCATCGACTATGTCTTCGCCATGCATCAACATAATGCAACAAGCTATCATGAAAAATATGTGTTCCACAAAAAGTGGCAGCAAGAGTAATATGTGGCCTCTCAAAATATATCCAACATATATCATATATTCAGCTCTTGAAATGCTTGTATATCTAATATATAGTCGGCCTATGATATATCCTATGTCAACAAATTTGTATACATGAAATATACAAAATAACATGATCACATTGGCATTCACATATACACTTAAACATATGTATATTCTAGGGTAGAACTTATATCAACACCTATATGTATGTTTGTTTTATCAATGTATAAATATATGTTGGCGTCATAATATAAGTTATCCTATATATGTATCAAGTATATATTTACATTCGATATACAAATGAAAACAAATGAGTAAAAATTCTCATAACAATAATAATATATATATATTTATATATATACACACTCATCTATTAAGCATTTACGCTTATGTTTGTATTTGTATATATATGCAAATATATATATATAATTTTCTATAGCAACACAATAGTCAAATGATCTATTCTATATCCAAATGATTATGACCTCATGACTATATTCACACAAACATCATAGCAAACATTTATATATATGCATATCTTTACATATGTCATCATACTCGTATAGACATCCCATTGTATCCACCGTACGCATATGCTGACATATGCATATATCCCAAATACTCATTCAACCATACCATCAAGCACAAAAAGATAAGGAAGGACTCCTAAGCTCTAAATAGATAAACATCACCCAAGAATGCATTCAATAGTAAACAAGACCTTTACTAATTTAGACACATGTCAAAATAAGGATGACTTAACAACTTGCCACTTCTATTTCTAGACTCAACCTTTCTATTGTGAGTGTGTTAAAGCTCAGATAGGTTATGTTTACTGGTTACCCAACCAAGATCTTCTCTTGACTGATACTTCCCCTCCACCTGGAGGAATGAACATTTACCTAAAACTACTAACACATGCTCATGGTAGTCAACTATTCACAAAATATGCAGTATACATAATACATCTCCAAAGTTAGAATATCAATTCAATAACCATCCATTTCACATAATGCATTTCTTCATATAACATTTAAATGAAATAGTATTCATTCATAATGCCTCATTAACAAAGTGAAAGTGCATTTTATTCACCATAAGAATACAAATTGCATTCACATATACCCTACATAGTAATAGTAAATAGTAACTACATAATTGGGGTGTAACATACTTCCCCCTTGTGAATCATCGTCCCCGATGATCTATAGCACTTTAACACATAGATAACGTTGAGTAAGGTTTCATATTTACTCTTTTTCAATTCATTTAAGAATCATTACATATTCTTCCTATGTAGCATCCCACCTTACAACCTTTCCCTTCTTGTACCTTGCATCGAGTGTCATCGCTATTGCATAGGGAAAACTTGTATGCCCCACACATACTTACTCTCCCAAAGAGCTTTATTTTATTATCATATTACCTTGTATGTACATGCTGGGTACAATAGTATCTATACATTACACCTAATACATAGTGACTGGAAATCATTGGCCCATAAATTTATCCTTAGTATAATCCAAATAGAAAGGAATAATGATGCATTGCACACTACACCATGGTTCCCATCTTTCCCTTTGGTATTTACACTTTTAGAAAACTCAAAAGTTGAGTCCATCCATCACTTGCACATTCATTTTTCTTTACCATAAAGTATTGTTCTTGACTACTTGTCCATATTGAGCATAACATTACTCAAGTGGACACCTGTCAAATTTTGATACTGATTCATACTTAAGCTTTGTATTGACAAAGTTTCATTGATCTCTTTGATCTATTACTCCTTTTTGAAAATATATCAAGTCTATGGTTAACCCTATTTCTAATCCTATTTCAGCCTAATAGATTTTCCAACCTTCCTTTCCATATAATGGATCAAACATCAATATTTAGAAGTTTATAATTATTCAACAAATCATTCAAGATTTGGTTTACCACCTTTTCCTTTTTTGGATATAATAATATATTGTGTATTTGTTCAATTGAATGTCACATAGTATGATTATGGTTCACACAACCTTATCACTATTTGCTTGTTCACAACTAAGACAACCTTCTCAAGAATAATAAGAAGCTAATTATCAAAATATATTATTTAGGACTAAAATCATATAAATCAAGTTTCCAAATAGCGTTGGTTACTTTGGTGAGTCTATCCACTGGAAAATTATGTTAGTTTCACCAACATAAATAGATTGATCTATCTTTTGTTTTACCACTCTCCCTTTGGAATATCAAGAGAGTACACATGTCCTACCATTGATGACATCCAGTCTTCTTTTCTTGGCATACTACACATTATCTTGCCACATTTTGTGCAGCCTCTTACTCTATCTTTTCTAGGTTATAGTAATTCCTCATTTGAAAAATAACTTTGTCACCCAAATGTCCTACCTCTGACATCAAATTTCTCATTCCATCCCTTAATTCTCCAAAATTTTGGGTACATAGACTCTTTTATGTCCCATATTATTCTATTTTTTGACTAAGTGAAAACCTATTTATGGTCTCCTACCACATTTAGCTCCCAAATAATAATGGTTAGGAGTTTTGTGGGGATAAATCTCCTTTATCTTAGGACATTCACATCTTGGATTATTTCCAAAGATGTAATTCATCATTTAACTCAATCTAATTTTCTTGATAAGAGTTGGTACTAATTTCAAATATTAATCCTCGTTCAATTATGTTGGTTCCTAGAAGATATCAAAAATTAATTGCATACCTAATTACCAAGCATGAATATTTTGCATTAGCTCCATTGATTCACTTAATCACATAGGTAAGTCCCAACCTCAGTATACCCTAATTCTAGGGTAGAGTCATCAATCAATGACTATTCTGATGTTATAGGTTACTTTAACCCTATATGTTCCAATCAAGACCAAATGTACAACCCAACCAAGTGAGTTATTTCCAACCTATAGGTTTCAATGAGTATTCCAATACATATCCCAACCCAATAGGTAAAAATTAACCTATGGTTTCTCTCTTTAATCAAATGAACTTCTCATCCCAAATAGGTTGTACTAATCCTAGGGTTTCATTCAAGAGTAAGGTATGATCAAGTGATCAATCAAGTAAAGATAATTGATGTGGTTACATAGCATCACATCCTGCCTTATCTTTCATACAATCTCTATGGCTCTATGGATATACTTTATCATCCCCAGGTCTCTGAGCATAGTAAGCTAAAGTGTCAAGTCATTTCATGACATGGACATATTTCATAATATGTAGTATTACTATCTATGTATAGAAATAACATCATTATCTAAATCCCCCATATAAGGTATATATAGGAGTATAGAGACACTTACTTCCAATCACGAGTAATATAGATCTCTCCTTACCTATTCTTAGCAATGGTATTCCTTTTCATGATCAAGTAATCTACCTATCCTTTCCTATGGCATCAATAATAATATCAATTGATCTTACCAATCAAATATATATATAAGGTATGGTGTAATTATTGGTCACAATCTTTTATCTTTCCACTATTTTATAATAACTCCAATACTTTATTCTTGTGGTCATGAAATATATTGACATCATGACTTATGAAGAAGTCAAAAGTTCTTCGAAATTAGAAATATATTTTCTATTTTTCGTTGGGTGGGGTACTTAATCCAAGTCAATCCACTCTCTTCCTCCCCCCCTGAGTGTTTCCACAATATTCAATCTACTCAAAGTTGAACTCCTAGAAAACATTTGCTTCTTTGAAAATATTTTTCATATCTTGTTGTTGGCCTTCCATTGCATTTTTCTTGCCTCAATGTCATACTTTGAATATACATTTTCCCAAAGTTATATTCATCTTTGATTTCTAATCCCATAGATTCAACATTTTGGATTGTCCTTGAATAGGAGATCTAATGAATAATCAACAAATTAGAATTTAAGAGGCACACTAATATTCCAATTCTCTTTCCAATAAAATTTTTGTGGAGGAATATTCATACTTGCAAAGCCTCGTTGGTTGATACACCTTTCAACTTAGAGCATTGTTTTCCTTACAAATTCTATTGATTTAACACATAGTTCCATATTGTATTCCATTTTCTTTTGGAACCTCTAAACATATGCTGATTTTCACAAACATGTTGGTGATTTAATCTCATATTCCAACCAACCAATCTATGTACTATCCAAACCTTTGGTCAAGCCACCCCAATTTATCTTTACATGTTTCTTTCCTACAATCACCTTTTCAAGTGACTTTATCCCAATGCTTGGACTCTTATTCTCTCATAACCTTTAGAGATACCAAATTTATTTGGTCTCTTTTTCTCACTTAATCAAAAATACAAATTGATCTCATCGATTTTGGTTGGTGGAACAATGTCCACATCGTTGATTACTTGACTCTGACCTTTCTAGTGTTTTCCCTTTTTCCTAGCTCCTAACTCTTTTCTTGCAAGATCCTATCCTTATACAAGAATTAGATTTATGTCAAGAGTTCTCCAACCTTATGGATACCTCCTTTGTTGACTCTCTACTTCAGTCTAATTTATGTCGATATTGCATACACATAGATTTGTAGTGTTTTTACTAGATCCAATATTTTTTGTCTCTTTGAAGCTTATAGGTTGCTATCAATAAGGGATATTTTCTCAATCCTCTCTATTCCTTAGAGTTTTATATCAATTTCATAGGATAAAATTATATATTGGTTATTCTTCCTAACCTTCCTACATAACTTGATTGCATAATCTTCCACAATCCAAGGGGATTAAATAATAAGTTGTTGATCTAGGAGTTCCTATCTCTAGGGATGACTCTTCTTTGATCCCAACTTAAATAAGTTCCTGGAAATATCATCTTCTTTTCTCTTTTCTCCTAGTTATTTTGTCTTGTTGTTGTGGCACGAGAAATTTTCAACCATTGTCTTCTGGTAAGGTTTAAGTGTTGGTTGTGTAATCAGCTCATAGGTTCCAGAGTTGAACTAGGTAGCCCTAATACCACATGTAACATTCCAACCCTTCACTGAAGTGAAAAATTCCTAAGTTTTCATTATATGAGAAAATAAACTATGTAACAAGACATTGCAATAAAAAATTTCCTTTCTTTATTGAGAATATACGAAGAAGATGCAATATAAAATTACAATAAATATTCCAATTTCATTACAATAACTTCACAAGTTACAACAATACAATAATCCATACATTTACATACATAGCTCAAACAAGCTTTAGAACAAATAACTTAAAGACAGTCTAGGATTAGGTTCCTTTAAAATCTTGGTTCTTCTATTGCTTGTTGTGGAGGATAAGCATCACTCAAGCACTTTTCCACCAACCACAAACTCATATGTAGTCCCCCACACATCTATCATTCAATAGATGGCCCTCCCCTTCGACAAAGAGGTTGATAGAGTAACCAAATAACAACAACCAACTAAGCATAGTGTTGTGTCCTACATAACTATAACTTGTAATCCCACAAACTAGAACTAGCATGTAATACTAGACCATGGTGAATTGACAATGGAGCTAGAGGAAGTCACACTACTTTGGCCAAAGTGTTCTCAAACGGTAATCTGAATGAAGGTCATCTATCAAATACACTACTCAGGGCTGATTTGACTTAAGGCCATCTTAAACTAGGCATAGGTATTTCCTTCAATGGATAATCTATCACCCCAGAGATAACCTATCACCATTTTGCATAGTTGGAATAAACCTACTTAACAAGTAAGTACAAAAACTCCCTCCCATACTGGATAAAAAATCTTAGGAGTAAACTCAAGCTACTCTAGTTAAATCAATAACCAAGCTAAGAGTAACTCATATGCTAATCTAGATTAATCATATCTAGTATGTAATACCTATGATAAACAAAAACCTCCTATTATGGAGTACATACAACCACAACATAAAAATAACATAAAAGCTTCTATCTCCTTTTCAGAGACATTCTAGATTGCCTAAATACAAGTGATCGTAAAATAAAATTCAAGCATTCATGAAGAATAATGCTTTTATAAATAAAATAACAAAGAAGAATATCCTTATGCCTTTTATTACTTATCCCATCAATTGACATCAAAGTAACTTTTGCAAACAACAACAAGTTTTGAATTATAGATTCTCAAGAGACATCACAATAAACCTCTAATGCTCAAGTTGATAGTTTACTTCTCTCAAACCCACTCACTTTCTATATAACTGAACTCTCTCTCTCTCTCAAATAAAACTAAGTAAAACTAAAATTAAAGTAGAGTAAAAATACTTGCAAGAATAATGCGTCCTCACAAATGAGTTTTCTTTGCTATTTATATGGTAACAATTAGGCCTCACATCCTATAGATTAGACATGGATATGGAAAACAAAAACCATGCACAACCTACTCACTCGACCTAGCAAAAAGGTGGCATTGATATAGAACTTACTCAACATACACAACTATAGATTGACCTTATTGATTGACAACAATAAAAGACTTATTCAAATATACACATGATTAATTTTAATTACCTCAAACAATGGACATCTACAACAAACAGGTTTCCAAAGGTGGCACCAAATACATACTCTCAAATAATAGTTGGCATGGTTTCCATTCTATTTGAAATAGTCAATAACCAATTTGCAACACCAAGCTTACATCAACTGAGTCTTGGTGTAAGTCAATTAAGATATTTACTCATTTTGACAAAGTCATCGACCTATTTTCTCATAACTTAACAAATGTTGATTCAAGCTTAAAGATGTGGAATTTAAAGTTTTACCAAGTCAAAGGATATCCTACTAGAGGCATCAACTAAGTCTTCTCCATGTATCAACATAATACAACAAGCTATATTGAAAAACAAACGTGGCAGCAAGAGCAATATGTGACCTCTCAAAATATAGTCAACATATATCATATATTCGGCTCTTGAAATGCTTTTAATATCTAATATATAGTCATCCTATGATCCATATATTGTGCTGCCCTTGAATACGTTTAAAAACTCTTAACATTTACTTAAGGCTTAGTTCCTTAAGCCATAACTTTGCACAACAATGAATGTTGGTTTAAATGCATTTCTCATAAGTATCTAACCACTATGTTTAACTCACTTTAAATTTCAAAGCCACACACACTATCCTATGGACATTACCCTAACAATGTTATACTTTTTCTTATCTCATAACATGTTCTAAACTATATAAGGAATGGATTTCATAAGGCTCTATACTCTTGCACTTATAGATGCACTATATTACACAATGAAAAGCACTATATATATATATATATATATATATATATGTAATTCCATACATAAATAGATACACACACACACACACATAGTCCTCTATTAAGGATTTTGTTGGCTGAAAATTTTGTAATCCCTTTTTTAATGATTAAAAAACTTAAATTCAACCAAAGTTATGTGAGATAAAATCTCTCCTCTCAAAAAGGGGAGGAACCCTTTTGATTTCTTATTGAAACTAAGGAAAACTAATCAAATATTTACAATAATGTACAATACAATAATGATATGGGGGTGTGTAACATTCATGATTCTCTATTTTTTTTAGAGAATATGTTTTACAATGTTTCACGGTTTTAATCTATGGATGCAATACAACTTCAAATTGAAACTAAGTAGTAATTCCAATACTCCTAACTTGTCAAAGAAAAGTCTAGGAATACCAGTATGATAAAGATAAGTAACAAAAAAGAAAGCTCATAGAGGTACAAAGTCATTCCCCAGTTTCCAATAGTAAATTTTTCAAAATAGTAACCAACATTTGTAAAAGAAGCACAAGTCTTCAATATACTTCACAATTAGATCCATGAATAGCATGAACAATTATAAGCACAAAGTATTATAAATAATTCACCAATATTATCATCAATTTCTCAATTTTAAGCAATGGTTGTAGCTCAAAGTCCACATATTTACTCAAAATCCCTTCAATCCCAATTACTAAACACTGTCAATTCAATCAAATAACAAGATAATTGTCCCAACACAAAGTTTGGTGTGAAAATTAGCTTCTTTATTGATCAAAAATAGTTTCACAAAAATGAACTCAAAATTTCATATATTACTTCACAATTGGGAAGCACTGCATTGCATAAGATAAAAGGTCAACAATATAAGGGAATCTTCTCATATTTATATATGGGAGCGTAGAGCTAATATAGGAAAAACCCTAACTAACTATTGAATTATTCAAAGATGTTGTCCATGAATGTAGGAAAAAATATTTGTTTTTACATGTAATTACATTTTTCAAAATGACATGTAAAATGTCAAAACTTATCTACATAAAACATAGAAAAAAGCATAAAAAATTGTCTAAGTATGGAGATACAAGAAGATTTTATGGTTCCTAGCTCTTGGCTTGGAAATCTTCACACTTCTTTTTAATCTCCTGCATGGTTTCCTCATCTGGTCCAACGGTGTAGTCACTAATTGCATGAACCTTTGTGATGGACTTTCTTGTGGTTGAGCAAATATTTTTGAACCTATCTAGATGCATCTTGAGGTTGTCTAGAGTGACCCATACATCACACAAGGGGGTATGTATAGGATCATCATGGAAAAAATAGGCCCTTAAGTGGAAAAAAATTTAGAAAAATCAGAGTTAGGCAACTTGATGTAAAAATATGAATAAGTTATCTATATTATTTCAATAATATGTAAAAAATAGAATTTGTAGCAAATTGAATGTAGTTTCTAAACTACTAGGTTTATTTAAAAAAAAATCTATTTGGTGAAAATTTGAAATTTCAATGCAGTAGTAATTAAATTTCAGGGAAAAAATAAGAAGTAGGTGTTTGTCTAACCACCCCAACCACAATAAAATGATAATATTTTTAAATTATAATATTTTAGATATAAGTAGAGGACTCATTTACCGATGTGATGCATATGTTTTTGTAATTTTTTTCCAAGAAAATAATTAATTATGATTTTTTTATTACAACTTTTAAAAAATATAAAAACTCATGTGTCTGACCACTTTAACTTGGTCAAAACTTCATGACATTTAATTTATTTTTTTAATCCTATAGTATGCAAAGTATAGAATGTGACGCATTTTTTGGATTCAAAAAATGTGATATTGTTTGAAAGCTATAGATGTTTTTCAATTAGCCTATTAATCAAGACTTTAGTCGTAATTCAAATAGAAAATGAATAGTAATTATTTATTAAATGCAAAGTAAAGCATAATTTATATTGGTGGAAAGCTAAGAATCTCCTTTAAAAACCTTTTTGTTTCATCAATTTTGGGTAAAAAAAAAAATCATTAACCACATACCCATCATATCGCCACTTTTTGGCCCATCATGATCCTGCACATACCTAAGGTGTACATTGAAGTATTTAAAAAGGATTCATCTTCCACCTACTTTTAAATAGCTTTTTTGAAAATATAAGCAATCTCACTTACTGGGAGGAAGGTATGATTGTCATCAAGAAGTTTTCCTGACAACTCTTCAATCCCATTCACCATGACAATACGATGTCCTTGATGAGGGTCTTGATAACCTATATGTAGTTCTTAAGAGACTCTTTTATTTCCACATACTTTTCTTTATCGGTAATTACCCCAACTTCCACTAGTTTGCTCAATTTTGTCTCCTTCATTTGTAGCCAAAATCCAATACTTTGTTCCATCTCCTTTTGTTCCATGGAAAGTGTGCCTTCTATTTTATCCAATTCTGACTTAATCTTGGATATTTGGGTAATATTTCCATCAACAATAGCTATGAGTTGTGAGCTTTACTTTATTATTTCATCAACAAACTTACACAACACTTTACCTTTAGAGTAGTACTTTTCCACTTTTTGCACTACTGGTTCTTCAACATTTATCATAGCCATTGGCTACACATTCTCTATGGTCCCCATGATTTTCTTTAACACTGATGCATATTTTTCATCTATTTCTTTATACATATCCCTGGCTTGTTCCATGGTCCAAGGGCACCATTGAATAAAAGTTGTCAATTCAAGAAATTATAGTGTAGGCTTTAGGTTTTGGTGTTTTTTTCCTAAATAAGGTCTTGGAGACCATTTTGGAATGTATTCAGTCAAGTTTGAGTCTTTATATGTGTTTAGGTGATGTAGACTTCAAATTGTGCAAAATGCAAAAATGTGAAAAGTTGCTAATTGTGTAAAAGGATGCAAAATTGAAAAAGTTGTAAAAAGGAAGTCCAACAGTCACAAAATTTGAAAAGGAATTTTTTGGAAGTTAGAATAGTTAGTATTCGAGGGAAAAAGTATAAGAATGTGGGAAACATCATTTGTAATCTCTCTCTAAAGTTTTGAAAGACAAATCAATTGAAATAACACTATTTCTTTTCCATATTTTCTATATTTTTTGAAGTTTACAGTGATTGTATAGCCTGTACATCACCTCATTGATTCAATTTATTTTGGAATAGAATATTTGATTGTTTTATCTTTCATTTCATTCTACTTTGAAGGTTTCTCATTGAATTTGATGTATTTTATTGCAAATTTTCTAAGACCAGCCTGAACACACAATTTTAAGGTTTGAAAGTCATTTAAAATGGAGAATTGACCCATTCCTCTCATTGTAGCCACTATAACTTTAGGAATGGGTCTAAAACATCATTAAAAAGGTGAGGGAATGTTTAGTGAGTGCAGGGGAGGTCAAGAGCTGAGTTAGGCATAATGCCCTAGAGAGAAAATGAGTTTTCCAAGTGAAGAAATGAGGTTTTTGAGATGGTAAAGTGTGAAAAGGTTTAGGGAAGTATTATTTCTTGTTTTATTAATTATTTTTAGATATTTTTAGACTTCTTAGGGGTGGTGGAAAGTGTGTTTGAGGCTTGGAAATGTGATTTCCATTAAAACCCTAGGTTCTTGGCTTAAAAATAGGGTTTTGGGATTAGGTGCTTTGGTGAATGAATTTTTGATAAAAAAAATTGTGGATTATTAGGTTATGACACATTTTTATTGCTTTCCACATTGTTTTTGGGGTTTCTGAAAGGTATAGAGACAAGTCTCTTTGTAAAAGAGGCCTAATTTGAGGCCTAGAAAGCGTGTAAATCTAGTTTTGAAGGAATTGTTTAAAATAAGTCCATTGTAATTTGCTAGTATGTTATTGTGTGCCATGATGGGTCTTTTAAAAGGTTCAAGTCTTGGTCTTAAATAATCTTATTGAGAAGATATACCCGATTGACTGAGTGGGCAATGCTATAAGGAATTGAGTGGAATTGGTGAGATAGTGTGAGTTTGAGGGTTTGATGATCTAATAAGTGTTGTTGTTGGTTAATTTTGTGTTGAGGGTGTTGTAGGAACTCCCTTGATTGCATCAAGTGCTATCAAAGCAAAGGTACTATATCTTTGTGGAAGAAAGTTGTATATTGTGAAAGAGAGATTAGAAGGTGAAGAGGCAAGATTGTAAAGATTCCTCCAAAGGGAAAGAATGTGGAACAAGAAGTGAATGACTTGAAGAGTTAGTACATTAAATATATCAAAGAATTGAAAGAAAGGTTGGTAGCCTTAGAGACACACAGAGGAAGAGAAGAAATTGAAATCAATGATTCAAAAGATGAAGATGGGGAAGAGTTTGAAGATGTTGAAGAAGAACTTGATCTAGAAGATCACAAAATGGCCAAGTTGTTGAAGAAAGTAAAAAGTGACAAGTACAAGGTGAAAATAGATGTCCAAAATTTTGGAGGAAATATGAATGAAGAAGAATTGTTAGATTGGATATCATCTTTGGACAATTATTTTGAGTGTGAGGACATTCCAGGGGAACAGAGAGTCAATATTGCAAAAACAAAGTTAAAAGGTCATGCACTTGTGTGGTGGGATTATTTGCAGTCAAAAAGAAGGAAACAAGGCAAGTCCAAGATTGTGGCATGGGACAATATGGTAGCCAAGTTGAAAGGTAAGTTTCTCCCTTCAAATTATTCAATTCAAATGTTTAAGAGGTTGCAAGTTTTAAGGAAAAAGGAAATGGATGTAAAGGCATACACTGAAGAATTTTACAGATTAAGTATGAGATCTAACCATAATGAGAATGAAGATGAGAAGATTGCTAGGTACTTGGGTGGTTTGAGAATGAACATATAATATGAGTTGGCTTTGAAAAATCCTAGGAGCATTAAAGAATGTTATCAAATGACATTGAAGACTAAAGAGAAAGTAAAAAGGAGACAAGAGAAGATTGTTAGAGGAAGAGGCAGCACAATGAGAGGAAGATGATCTTTCTCTACTCCAAGACAAGCAAATGAGAATCAAGAAGATCCAAACAAAAGAGATGAGAAAGTTGCATATTTTAGAGGAGGTTTTAGAGGCACAAGGGGCAGATTTAGTGGTGGAAGGAATCTTAACATCTTTGCTGGTAGGTGTTATAATTGCCAAGTGTATGGTCATCCTTCTTGGAATTCCCCTGAAAGGTTTGGTTCAACATCTAGTGGGGGAGAAAATAAGAATGATAGTAGAGACCAAATTATTCATGAAGATGAAGCTAAAAGTTCAAACTCTAATACTCTTCATGTTGCTCCTGAAGTAGGTGAGATGTTGATGATGAAGAGACATGTCTTGAAGACAAAAAAGGAGAGAGAGATACTTCAAAGAAGAGAATTTTTTAGGATAGCCCGTAGATGTAAAAATAAGGTATGTAAGGTAATAGTTGATTCAAGTTGCACTGATAACATTGTATCTAGTGAAATGGTGGATAAATTTCATTTGGAAAGAGTGCCTAAAGAAAAACCATATAAAGTATCATGGGTTAGTGATAATCAATCTATGGTGGTGAGTGAACAAGCTATAGTTGAATTTCAGATTGTTCAATATATAGAGTTGTTTGTGATATATTACCCATGAATTGTTTCCATGTGTTACTAGGAAGGCCCTGGAAATTTGATAAGTTAGCCATGTATAATGGAAGAAAAAAAATATATACAATAGAAAAGGATGGGAAAATATACATACTAACTCCATTTAATGGAGTACATGAACAAGGTGAGATTATTATGCTAGGGAGAAAGGAATATGTGAATGTTGATGAAGGTAAGGATAAGTGATTGATAGCTAGTGCAAAGAATGAAAAGGATTGGATAGCAGATAGAAGAGATGAATATAATTTGCAGTTAGATGTGAAGAAGAATGTTTCCATGTGGAAAAGGAAAGATGGAAATGTGTCTCAGGTTGGTATAGTCAAGGGTAAGTATGAAGTGTAAGAAAAGAGTGAAGGTATATTGGTAGAGACAGTCATGTGCCCTATGGTGATGGAATAGGTGAAAAGGAAGTCTAGTAATGTTGAAGTAGAGCCTTGTGAGATTGGTGAGACAATGAATAAGAGGATAGTGTAAATTGTGATGATGATAGGACAATGAACAAGGTACTGGAAAGTTTGACAGAGATTGGTAAGTGTAAAGGTAGAATTGATAGTGAGAAAGATGCAGATAACATGAGCATTGGACAATGGAATAAGCAAGAAGTTGAGAAGAAAGCGATGACAACTGATGAAAGTGTGAGTACAAATGTAAAGGGAGATATGATAACAATATTTGATGATAGGAAACTTGAGAAATACCCCATAGTACACAATGAATAGTCAAAGCATGTTTCAAGTGAAGATAAGTACAAGAGTGTCAAGGACAATAAAGATAAAAGACAAGATGAAACTGATAAAAGAGGTTAAGAAGGTCAGAGATCTAAAGAGTACAAAGGAGGAAAAGTTACAGAATTTTTTCCAAGAGATTTGGAAAACTTCAAAGTTGGGGTGTATGGTGCAGGGGCACCATTGAATAAAAGTTGTCAATTCAAGGAATTGTTGTGTAGGCTTTAGTTTTTGGTGTGTTTTACCTAAATAAGGTCTTGAAGACCATTTTTCAATGTATTCAGTCAAGTTTGAGTCTTTATAGGTTTTTAGGTGACGTAGACTTCAAATTGTACAAAATGCAAAAATGTGAAAAGTTACTAATTGTGTAAAAGATGCAAAATTGAAAAAGTTGTAACAAGGAAGTCCAACGGTCACAAAATTTGAAAAGGAAGTTTGTGGAAGTTAGAATAGTTAGTATTCAAGGGAAAAAGTGTAAGAATGTGGGAAACATCATTTGTAATCTCTCTCTGAATTTTTGAAAGAAAAATCAATTGAAATAACACTATTTTTTTTCTATTTTTTTGTGTTTTTTGAAGTTTACAATGATTGTACAGCCCGTACATCACATCATTGATTCAATTTGTTTTGGAATAGCATAGTGTATTGTTTTATCTTTCATTTGAGTCTACTCTGAAGGTTTCTCACAGAATTTGGTGTATTTTATTGCCAATTTTCTAAGACTGACCTAAACATAGTTTTAAGCTTTGAAAGTAATTTTAAATGGAGAATTGATCCATTCCTCTCATTGTGGCCACTATAACTCAAGTAATGGGTCTGAAAAAGGTGAGGTAATGTTTATTGAGTTTAGGGGAGGTCAAGAGTTGAGTTGGGCATGTTTCCCTACAGAGAAAATTTGAGTTTTCCAAGTGAAAAAATGAGGTTTTTGAGATGGTAAAGTGTGAAAAGGTTTAGGGAAGTTTTGTTTCTTATTTGATTAATAAATTATAGAGGTTTTTAGACTTGTTAGAGGTGGTGGAAAGTTTGGTTGAGGTCTAGAAATGTGATTTCCATTAAAACCCTAAGTTCTTGGCTTAGAAAGAGAGTTTTGAGATTAGGTGCTTTGGTGAACGAATTTATGACAAAAAGTTGTGGATTCTTAGGTTATGACACATTTGAATTTATTACCACATGGTTTATGGGGTTTTGGAAAGGTATAGAGACAAGTCTCTTTGTAAAAGAGGCCTAATTTGAGGTCTAGAAAGCATGTAAATCTAGTTTTGAAGGAATTGTTCAAAAGAAGTCCATTGTGATTTGTTAGTATGTTATTTTGTGCCATGATGGGTCTTTGAAAAGGTTAAAGTATTGGTCTAAAAGTATCTTCTTGAGAAGATATACTTGATTGAGTGAGTGGGCAATGCTATAAGGAATTGAGTGGAATTGGTGAGATAGTGTGAGTTTGAGGGTTTGATGATCTAATAAGTGTTGTTTTTGGTTGATTTTGTGTTGAGGGTGTTTTAGGAACTCTGATTGCATCATTCCATCTTATCAAGCCTATCTAACAATGCATTTAGAGTTACTTGTGCATATTCCTTGGCACTTGCATTAGTGACCTTCCCAAGTTGAACCCTAGTCACAGTGCAATATTCCATACTTACGTCACCCTTATCTTGTGGAGGTACTCCAATATCCACATATTTATAGCCTGATTTTTCCACATCTAGTCTAGAATGAATCTTAGCTTCTTCTTTTTCCCTTTGGATTTTGGAAGTACTATCTCTTCAAGATCTAGCTCATCTATAGAAACGATCTATTTCTTATGCTTAGATACTTGTTAGACTAACCAAGGAGGAAGAAATGAATTATTACCTTCTTGACTCATTTCTAATTCCTATGTGATAGCCACATCTATAGAAAGAGGTGTTATGGTGAAAATTGGCATTGTATCAGTCATGATTACACTAGGAGTTAGCAAAATGGGTGGATCCAACAATGATTCATTCATAAATTGATCAAACTCACATTGGGAAGAAATATCATATGATGGTGAGGATAGACTTGGGATAGATGATGGGGAACCTAAAGAAACATCAATACTTTGCAAGATGGATCCCATGAAAGGATTGGAAAGGATTGATTGTGTTTATGGAGGAATGGTTACCTTTAAAGTATGTAAACTAGTTGTAGGTGGAGGTGAAGTAGGAAGAGGTGGTGTAGGTGAAGTGGGAAAAGGAGGAGTGTGAGGAGTAGTGGAAACAGGTGATGATGTATGAGGGGGATTGTCAACAATGTTCTCATGGGGAGATAAACACATTTCCTCATCATTCCTTTCTTCTTCCTAATTACCTTCTTCATCTCCTTGATCCTCTTATGACTGTTCATCTTCTGTAAACTCTTCAGATTCTTCAATTTTATTCCCTTCTTCTTCTCTCGATGATCGCTCCTTAGATGCAAGTTCATGTTCCTTTCCAAATGGCCATTCTTTCATAGTAGCCTAATCTTCTTTAGTTGTATGTATCGTACTTTTTCCACAAGTGAATTTAATATTAGGATGTCTATTTGAAGAAGAGGAAGCAGCAAAAACTTTATGTTTGGTTTAGAGTTCTTGCTGACGGTTGGCTTCACCTCCTAATGTCTTTCCCTCAAACTTTGTTCTAAAAGACTTCAATTGAAAACCATGCCTCTACAACCATTCATTTGTTTTGTGTAGAATGGGAGAAATTCTTTCCCAGATGGAAATGCTCTCTTTCTTGGACCACTAAATTTGAGATAGGGGCTTACTAGAAATATTGTCTTCTTCATATGTAGAGTCCAAAATTTCACAAGGATCTTCAAAATCATTTGGAATATCAGCCAAGCCTAGCTCTCTAATCTTCCCCACACTTAATCTACAAAATTCCATTCATGGGTTGTCCTCTTCATCTCTACACTTTTCCCATATGTCCTAAAAATGGTAGAAATGGTGGTGATATTTCTTTAGTTTTCTATTTAAATTTTTGTAGTCAAAATAAAATATGCACCTCTATGACCTTATGGTCATAACCTGCATCTCTACTACCATTGCTTTTTACTTTTGCACACTATAAACATAATACTTTCCAATAGCAATTGGAAACTTAAAACCATTTTTGTGAATTAATTGATGCTCCTTGTGAACTATAATCAACTGTCTGCATAATTCCATTAATACCCACTTGAAGGAGGGATATCTTGGAAACATGTATGGGCATCCAATGTAGCACCCTACTCTCAAATATGTAAAAGTGGGAAACTAAAAAAAAATACATCCAAACTTACTAACAACTTTGAATGCTTCATCTGATACTCTTTTCTTCTCTAGAGTTGGATCAAATGTGAAAATAAAAGGTGCAAAGAAAGCTTCATTGACTCTCATAAAATGCTTGATACTTCCTCCCAAAGTGATTTGAGAGAAAAAATCATATATCGACACAACACTTTTGTTTCCTTTCATTGTCAATCCTGGAAGTTGTCTCATGAGAGCAATAACATACACCAAGTAGGAGGTCATGTAAAACTTAAAGGTCATTTTCAAATTGATTAGTTTCTCATGAATCTAATCACTAATCTATGTATGTATTTCTATGTGTGCCTTCTTCCTCCCGATGATTTAGATATACTTGTACATCTAATCTTGAAAAGTGAATAAGGTAGGTAAACCTTTCACTCTGCTAAGAAGAGTGATTATGTATTGAACATCTTCCTTGGAGTCACTTCATGGAAGACCTTTAGGCCATCTAGAAATAGTGGGCCTCGAAGTCTTCAACCATTGAGAATTGATCAATTGTTTGTCTTTGTTAAGATCTTTTTCATAAGCCTCATGTGCTTGTTGAATAGAAATGGTTGTATACTTCTCCATGTGTTGAACTCGAAAAACTATGTCAAAGAACTGTAGATCCAATCTCATCATAACTTTCCTAGAAGAATCTCTAAACTCCTATCATCCCTAATATAGTGTGAGGAAACTTGAAGAACAAATTCCAGGTAATGAGCATCAACTAGAAATGAAGCCACTTGATGTAGGTTGCTATGGATGATTAATTTCAAATCTTTTTCCAATAGTGACTTTTCAGTTCTCCTCACAAAATATTCCATGTCAAGTTGACCAATTTTCATGTCCTTGATCTCATCAATCTTGAAGGTCACAACAGTAGGTGGGTAGACACCCTAATACTTGTTCTTTATTTTCTCTTTTCTGGAATATGATGGAGATTCTTCCATTGTCATTAAGATTGAAAAAGATCACTAAAAGCACCTTTGGAGAATATCATATGAGAACTAAAGATAAATGCAAGGAAACATGAATTTATCAAACGTTAAGAGCATATGCATTATGGGAGAAAACAAAATGTGTGAATCTAGGAAAGAATTATGGAGTGAGTAGAAGTAAGCTATCGAGCAATTATAGAAGGAACAAAGTTCAGAAAGAAATTTGGAATGATTTTGAGTGTTAGTGGAAATATTTCTTTTTGTGCAAGGACATTGAAAAACAGTACCCTTAAATCTTGTAAGTTCTAATTTTGGTGTCACAACATTGAAAAAAACTGCTCCTACACTCTTTGGAAAGACTTGGAAACATTTGTTGCACAAGTGTTGAAAAATAGCGCTTTGACATATTTGGGAAGATCAACTTTTATGCATTAGTGGTAAAAACCGATGCTTATGCATTTAGTGAAAGAACTATCTTTGGTGGGAGCAATGATTTTTATTGCTCCTAGATATGAAGTTCAAGGGAAAACAATACATGCGAGGGTGGTAATTTTCACCGCCCCCCCACATAAAGGGGAAAGTATTCAAGCTTGTGGGAGTGGTGATTTTCACCACTCCTACATGAAGGAGTTGACAATACTTTATGTTGAGGCAAGCAAAATACTTCCTCAACATGTAGGAGAAGCCTGACATGAGAAGCAGTGAAAAATTCTACTATTGCATACACCAACTTGGAAGAACATAAGGGGAAGGATAAACGACTCAAAACTAAAGAAATACACAAAAATATAGAAGTTATAGAGTTGAAAAATGACTCTAATACACTAGAAGGAAACCTAAGAAATAGTGAGAAAAAGGAAATGGTAGACATGAAAACACAAAGAAATTAGGGAAAACCCAAAACTTGAAAATAGAGAAACAATGGTAGAAGAAGAACTAGGAACAAAGGAAAATGCAAAAGAAAATGCAATTAAAAATATATCAAACCCATTAAAACCATCAAGACAATGGAGAATGAAAGGAAACACAAAATGTACCTATAGGCTTGAGAGAAGAAGAAACCTTAGGCTAATGAAATGATGTAAAACTCATGAAATCCATTGCTCCTCTCAATTTCATGCTCAAAATTCTCAATGAAGTAGATGCAGGATGAAGAGAAGGATGTAAATGCAAGCTTAAAAATCATAAAATGAGCTAATAATGGTTTTAAAAGGCATTTAAAAGACTTTAAATATGCATAATTAATGAACCATGAGTTCATTAATTCACACGTATGCAGATTGGTGGGAACATGCAATGGTGGGAACATGCAAGGGTGGTAAAAATCACTGCTCTTGCAAGTTCGAAATTGGCAGACCCAAAATGTAAAAATAGTGAAAAATGCCACTCGAACACCTGAAAGAACAAACATATATTACAATGCAAAAGTGCTAAAAATCAGTACTTGAAAATGTAGGATAGTGTAGAGGTGCTGAAAATTGATGCTTCTACATGCTAAAATTTTTCCAACTTTGTTGATGTAGGAGTGCTGAAAATCAATGCCCTTACATGAGTAAAATTTTTTCCAATGAGCTAGAAAATGGAAAAATGAAAAAACACTTGTTTTGAAGGTTTTCAAAAGAACAACAAAAGATGAGCGCTTGAAATGACAATTTGAGGCTTAGGAGCATGTGTTAAGGAAAATCAAAATTTTCTTCATTTTGTGTGCTTGAAGTACATGGGCCTATGGAATGGATTAGTTCCATAGGGGGTTATCCCATGAATCGAGTGCAGTTGGATTTGAGGATAATAGCTAGCTCTAGTTGGAGAGCTTCTTTCAATCATTATTTGAAATGATTGAAGGGAGAAGAACACCAGACTCCAAGTACCTTTATTCATCCATTGGGCATAGAGTTGGACAACAATAAAAAAGACTCAAAAAGACTCAAAAACAAAAGATGCAAAGACAACAGAAATATTAAAATTAAACATCTATATCACCTTATTGAGTAAATTGTTTCAGATGTTTCCCACTGCGTGGAAGAGAAAATGGCGTCCCATCTTTGTATGCCAAAAGAAAGCTAATTTCACCATGTAGTTGATGAATCTTGAATGGTCCCATCTATTAGTGAATCAAAATTTCCATGCATACCTTTTGGCTCTCTTCTCTTGTGCCACAAGAGAATGAGATCACCAACCTGAAATTCATGAGACTTTTCCTTCTTTTCAAAAAGATTTTTCACTTGTTCCTGATGCTCCATGATAAAATTTTCCACCTAAACTCATTTCTCCTCCAATTCAAGAGATGCATAATTTTCTTATCAACTAAACTTTCAAAAGTCTTAGCCTTAATGGCCTTATCCAACTTGAGGGTAGGAAGTTATAGTGTAATTGGAATTTCATCATTCAACCCATACAAGAGTTGAAAAGGAGTCATGATTATCGCCCACTTTGGGGTGATCCTATATGTTGTGAATTTTTTGCACACACACCCCGCTGAAAGAAAGGACCCTCTTTTGCTTTCATTTTTGGTGTTTTGGCCCTTTGATTTTGAGGATTTACCTTGACTTGGCATGAGCTTAAGTGTTTATCTAGCTTGCCTGAGTGATTCCCCTGAGTTGCAATTTGAAAATATTAAGACTTGAACCAAGTTCGGGTTTTTACCTCATTTTGGGATTATCTGCTCCATCTAGATTTTCCCAGATTTCACTCAAAGTCTGGTGAGGTGAATAAACACTATAGTTCAGGAAATTTGGGACTTCGCAGAATTTTGCCTAGACTAGATTTTTTTGAAATTCCATTTTACCATCATGTTTCTGAGATTCTTCAGCTTGTTTTGTCGATTGCATTTATGATCACTCATACAAATTGTGAGGGATGTATTTAATCAATTTTTGGGGATGTTCTTTCCATTATGATTTATCATTTGTGTTCTATTGAGTTGGACGGTTCAATCTTGTGGTGCTTGGCTAAATTTGGTGTGATGAACCTCCGAATTGTGGGATTTGGTAGTTGTTTTCTGGGCGTCAGTGTTGTCAAAGCTTGCTCGGGCGTTCAGGGTCACTTTTTGTCATTGCTATAATCAATTTCCATCTCATCAAATGGTATGTACATATTGCCTATCTTTTGATTGATGAATGTGAGTAGTCCTTTGGCATTCTCGATATGCTTGGAGTTCAAATTTTTTTGTATTTGGGTGTTCTAAAGCTAGGGTTGCATGATGTTGATTAGATTGATAGTTCCCCAAGTGAGTTTCATGCTTTCTTTTCACCTTCATCTTGCTTGGTTGTGGGCCATGATGATACTTTGAAACCTAGCAGTTGAGTAACCTAAATCTTGAGCTTGTCTGTGTGTCAATGGCGGATCTTTAGGGTTTCATACCTAGGGCATTGCCATTCCCTTTCAATTTTCTTTAAGAGGAGCTTTAAGTTCAATGAAAATCAGTAGGAGGTTTAGGTCAAACTTTTTGCAGACCCAAATTCTTTAAATTTGTGATCGTTCGATCAATTTGAGTGAGATTGTGTGAGTATGTCGATATTCGGGTTTTCTTTCAGTTTTAGGATTTTCCTGCGCTAGTGGATTTCCTCGAGTTTCCTTGTCCCCTCTATTTTCTTGGAATGTGTTGAAAATTTGGAATCTTTCCTTCTTTGTGGATTTTCATCTATCCCAAATTTTCCTAATTTCTCCTTTGCCCCTTTGTTTCCCCAAAGTTCATATGGTATTGTCATTCTCGTAGAATTCTAGTTCGGTCGGATTTTTTTGAATTCCCTGAAAAGCTTTGAGAAACTTAGGAATTGGATGAGATGAATGAATTTAATGATGAATGCTTAACATTTCATGCTTTAAACTGATTGATTGCACAAAGTTATATGCATCCTTTCTTCATTTTTATAATCAATTGTTGACATTTGTGCCTTCTTTGGGAAAATCTGCCTAGTCTGGAATTTTTAGAAGTTTCTCCCAGACTGGTTTTCCCCGGTTAGCTTGGAATCTTGAACTTCTCATTTATGATTGTTTATTGTTGATTTGATGGTTTGCCTATGATTTTGAGCTAACACTTTGATGAATATGTTATCAACAATTGGATTTTCATGTTAGTATTTGATGGATGGAGGCTGAATCTAGCAAGGCAGCGGTTGGAAAGGCTAAGGGTGATATAGAAGGATCCTCTATCTTAGAAGCAAAAAGAGTTAAATTGGACATAAAGAGTAGGATTTGGGAAAGTAAGATATCCTCTGTCTGGTATGAGGTTTCAAACAAAAATGTGGGTCGATGGGACTATGAGGAGTTTAAGGGAAGGATGGCACAAATAGATCTTCCTGTGTTGACCAGGAGATTAATGGAGTTGAGATTGGCACATGGCTGGATTGCCTCCCATAGTGCAATGTTATGAGTTGGTATTGGAATGTGCTCGACACTATGATAGGGAAACACAAAGGATAGTCAGTCCTCAAGGGAGGGTATTGGCTAATCTTAGCCATGTCTCTATTGCACAAACCTTTGATATGCCAGACAGATCTCATGTGGTAGCATTTAATATGGAGGTGGCTAAAAGGTACTATGAGGAGGACACTATTAAGTCACAACAAGTTATCAATCTTGGCTTGAGAAGCCAAAGTATCATTTCTCAAAACTGCCTAAGTAGTTGCATATCAAACAAGAGGTCTATGATGCCATCACATTGCTTAGCTAGGTGGTAGGCCTGCAAAGTGCAGGTATGTTCAAGAATTGGATGTTTCATGTCATTATAAGGATGGAGTAGGAAAATATTAATTATCATTGGGTAGGTGTTATAAGTAAGGTGATTCATGAACAAATGTGTAATGTGCTATAGACCAAGACATTCACCATGGCTTCCTATTTAGTGTATGCTCTTACAAGATTCCATCCCTATAAAGGATTGAGCACAAGAGGAATATTTGGATATAATGTGATTTATGAGGTTTATCCTCAATTTCACTTAGGAATCTTGAGTTATAGGAGGGTGAATGATGCATTCATCATGCACATCACTAGATTTCTCCAAGGTGCAGAGCATGTGAGAATATCAGATGATGCTAAGGGGCTAATCAAAAGATATGGGGCTTGGTTTATATAGTTTCCCACCTTCTCTTACATAAGAATTGATGGAGGGCTCCATACATGCTTCCAAGGTATCCCACAGACCATGTTGTACTTCTAGAGGTCACGAGGAAAATATGTGACTTCGACGCCATTGTAAAGAAAGATAAGCATAAAACTAGATTTGGTGGAGATTTTCCTCTGAAGATAGGTACCGGTGAGGTATGTCCTTCAATTAATTCAGCCTATGCTTCTAAGGAGGAAATGAGCACACTTGGGTTGTCTTACCATTCCAAAAGGCTGGGTTTTGATATCACTAGTGGAGCACAGAAGAAAGCCAGCAGGGAATACCACCACAGAGATGACTTAATCAGATGGAAGATGATGGAGACTTAATCCAAAGTCATGACTATGAGCCAATTAAGGACAAACCAATTGGAGAAGTATATTGGATGGAAGAAGAAAAAACTGAATTAGACCAAATCATGGCCCATGTGACAAGATACACCAAGTTGTGGCTTAAGCACAAGGTGTGGGAACTTGAAAGTGAAGGTGTGTTGTGTACCTATAATCTGATGGGGAATCTGAAATCCCATTCTACTTCTGAGGAATCGGCTAAGGAAGATCCTAAGGGCAGGAGAAATAGTGGAAACCAAAAGCAAAAAGGAGGATTGTTGCTTAAAATATAGAAAATTTGTAGATGAAGAATCCAGTGAAGGGGAAGAAAAGGATGGTACTCCAACACCTAAAAGGAGGAAAATAACAAGGGGTTCCAAAAATAAGGATGTACCTTCCAAGGAGAAAAGTGAAATTGATCCTTCAATGGTGGTAAATGTAGAAAGTTTTGGAGTGAAGACACAGGTATACACAAGGAGATCAAGAACTCCTTCTCCCAAGGACAATGTGTCAAAGAAGGATATTCCTTCAACAACCTTTGTTGTAGAACAACATAAAGAGGATTTTCCATCCCATGAACCACATGGTGCATTAGAACAACTAGCAGATTTGGAGCACCTATCAAGTGAAGGGGGAGAAGAATTTAAAGAAGGTGAGCTTCATAATGCAGCTGTAGAAATGGAGAAAATCCTATAGACTCCCTTGGTAACCTATGAGGATTCTCCTATTAGAGGTGAAGATGACAGACCTCCTTAGAGAGAGGAAACACTTGTTAAGACTCCATCACCAGTATATGAAGAAGAGGAGTATGGAAGGGAAGAACAAGATAAAGATGAAGAGTCTCCTGAGAAGCAGGAAGATACACCCAAGGATCAACATGAAGAAGTGGGAAAAAGTGAAATGCAATCAGAGTCTTTTGTTCCAGGTTGGCTTGATAGAGAAATAAAGAGAAAAAATTGAAGTGGATGATACCCCTCCCAATTGGGATGAACTACTAGAAAAAATAGGAAAAGGTAAAGGAAAGAAGAAGGCCAGGGTCATCTCCAAGATCGAAAGGGATGAAGCAAACAATAGAGTGGTCCACATTGCTACTCCTGCCACATAAAAGAACAAAGATGAGGTTACTAGGAGTGATTACAATATGCAGACTATCAACCGAGGACCCACTTCCATGAAACAAGATATTGAAGAATATGAAGAATCAATTGTAGCAATCTTAGGAAAATTGAGGAAGGAAGCACAAACAAAATAGGAGCTGAAGAAAGAGAATGAAAGACTTAAGAAATATTTGGAAGATTTAATGAAACCCTTGCAGTCTATTAGTTCCTCATCTTTTGCTACAAGTTTCATGTCCCAGGAAACTATAAATGAGCTGGGAAGAATGAAGGCTACTACTCTTGCCAAAAAAAAATGGTTACAAGGGGTGCAGAATAAAGGAGATGATGCTATTAAGGACATCCTTTCAACCTGAGGAGATGCAATGAGGGTAGTAGATTGGTTGAAAGATGTATCAGCTCAAGATAAGGAAGATGTAGATCTCCTATTGCAGAAAACCAAGACCATCATGGAATATACTAAGGATAAGCTGGTGAGCGATGGAATTCTCCCTTCCTCTAGAGTTGCAGAACCTTGGGAGTGGTTTGAAGCTTTTCAAATAAGACAAAAGGTTTTGAAGAAGATATATAAACAGAGGAGGAAAATACCCTAATTGGTATCCATGATAGATGCATTTCTTTCTTTGAGGTGATGATAGGGAGAAGGAAGTTCGCACCAAAGCATTTGAGCTTGGAGCAGTTGAGGAAATGGTGGTGAGATGTATATTCTCAAGTCAGTAAGAAGCTAGTTACTGAGCATTAGTTAGATGTTGCGGCCACTTATATTGTAGTTATTGAGCAATATCAATCCAGTAGGGTTGAGTGGTATAAGTCAGTGGAGCAATCAAATGAAAGTATTAAATCCATGGAAAGGAGAATTAAGGTTTTTCCTTTGCCACCTATAGCTGACTTGGACAAGGTACTTTTGATGGTGCATGAGAGGGCGTATGAAATAAGGACAAAGGGGAAAGAAGTTAATGTAAGGTTACATCAAAATTTGTGTTTCCCTATTATTTTGTATGCATTGGTCCGAGCTATATTGGAGATCCCAAGCCAACCTGGATGGAGTTCATGCATTTAATGCATATCCTATCTTATTTTTGAATTTCTCTTGGCCAACTTGTTTGTGGCTATTTTATTATTGTAAACCCTAGCTAGGCTAACATATCTTGGGGGTTTCTAGTAACATGGAATTCTGTGTCATTTGTAAGGGCTAGATAGATAGGTAGTTTTGATACTAGAGCGAATTAAGCAGTAGAGCAAGAGTTAGAAGTTAGTTCATTTTGAGCAAGTGTTGTAATACAGAACATTGAAATTTTTGCTACTATTGGGTGATTCAATACAATTGGAGACATTGCGCTTTTGGTGAATTCTTTTGTGTTGATTTCTCTTGCATGGTTCTTGTTGTTCTATCTTTGAAATTGCTTGGGAAGTATTAGATAATATGCTAGATTTAGAATTAGACATGATTCAATGGTGTTTATGGTTTGATGCTTGAAGTGTTTGTAGCAATCCTTGGTCCATACTTTTTGTAGCTAGCTGATTGTTAGTTGCTTTGTAAAGTTATCCTAGACCTTATATTTGTTGTGCTTAATTCAATTATGAAGTTTATCTATTTCAATTGCAATTGGGTTGTCTTGGATGAATGTTCATGATTTGAAAAATCTTAATACCTTAGAAGATTGCACTGTTTCTGTGAGATTGTAGATTCATCTGGGTTAAGCAGGAATTAGTTTATGAGGGATTGGTCCATTTCAAGTATTTCATCATTTGCATTGTTAATCTTAGGAGTAGTTTTAATTTAGAAATCTCTTTGAAACCCTTATCTTTTGTTATTTATTTTATCATTTGGGTTAGATTTAGGATTGAAGTATCATCATATTGCTAGATCTGATAAATTAAAGATTCAGTATTTTCTTGTAGTAAGGTCCCTTTGTGATTACCAACATTTTCACATTTATCACTGAGTTGTTTATGCATTGTCAAGACCTGACATTAGAGACCTTGGGGTTATCTCTTGAGGCTTGCTGATAGAGATTTTCCTTTCAAAAGAGATAGGATTTCCATATTCTGTCTGAGTTGTTGCTATGCAGAAAACATCATCAACACTATCTTCCCACAAAGCATCATAGCTTTATGCTACAAACATTGATTCTCATCCACAAGCTTGCAAATAATAGTTACCAAGTTTTTGTTACTAGATTCAACCTATCCATTATAGGTTGTGGTCAAAGAATAAAAATTGTGATCTCTCTTGATGAGAATGTTGAAGCATTGTAAGCAATAATTTTGTTTGGCACACCAAACCTGGATATGATATTTTCCTTCAAGAAATTACACACCACCTCAGAAGTAGCTTGTTTAACTGGAATTGCCTCCACCCATTTGGTGAAGTAGTCTGTTGCGGTGAGAACATAGGTGCATCTCGCACTTGAAGGTGGATTCACTGTGCCAATGAAATCCATGCCCCATTTCTGAAAGGGCTCTTCAATGATGACTAGTTTTTTTAGGGTAGAGCTGCCAACTTTGGTCTACCTATGAATTGCTAGCATAGTTTTCATTTACGTACCCATGAGTATGCATCCTAAAAAAGTACAGGCCAATAATACTTTGCTTGCAAAATCTTGTGAGTTGTAACTAGTGCTAAGAAATGTCCTCCACAAGCTAAGTCATGATAAGACTTCAACAATTTTTCCTATTGCACCTTATTAACACAACATAAGAAAGTACCATCCAAGGAATGCTTATACAAACCATTGTCCCACAAGACAAAATTTGTTATTTTAGTTTGATGGTTCTTTTTTCCTTTGGAGTCAAGTGGTCTATACATTCTCCATATTTTAGAAAATGAGTAATGTTTGAATACCATTCATTAGTAGTGTTGACAAACAACACCATTGGAAGCTCATTTGGACTTATCTCCTCAAATTCTAAAATTTATTCATTAGGCTTATTATCAACAATGAGCTGACATAAACCTCGCCCATGTACCAGCTTGGTGGGCTTGATATCCATGTTGTATTCTTGTATTTTGGAAATCTAATTGCCCCTCTTTGTACCAAACTCCTATTGTGCCAAGATAGAATTGACAATTGGATTTGGAACCAAGGCTTTGACATGGATACTAAGGATGTAAAACCTAAAATGATTCACTACCTTAACCATAGAAAAATCATGCTTCTCCATTTGGGAATATTTCAATTCATGATTATTTAAGGGATATCTCATGAACGCAATTGAGGATTCAAACCTTTCACTATTATCTTACACCAAGATTATTGAGAGTGTATGTTCAAAAGCATAACTATACATGATAAATTCCTTCATGTAGCCTAGGAAAACTAACAATGTTGCATGAGCAATAGCCTCTTTGATATCATCAAACACAACTTTTCCTTCTATATTCCAATGAAAAGTAGTAGTTCCTTTGATCATATTAACAATATGACTAGTCTTCTCTACAAAATATGGTACAAATCTTCACAAAAAATTCACCTTCTCAAAGAAAGAATGACCAACTTTCTTACTTGATGGAAAATTCAAAGCCAAAATACTTTTGACCCTTTCAGGATCAGTCATGATACCTTCCTTGGACACAATGTGACCAAGAAGCTTACCTTCTGTAACCCAAAAAAATGACTTTTTGGGATTTAAGGAAATTCCATGCTATCAGCATCTTTCCAAGATTTTCCTCAAATGATAAACATGCTCATGAGGATTTTTGGAAAAAATTGTAAGATCATCAAGACAAACCATGATAATCTTACCTATACATCATGGAAAGCCAAATCCATAGCACGTTGGAATGTGGTGCTAGCATTAATAAGATTAAAATGCATTTTGTGATATACAAAAGTACCCCAAACCATTGTAAAGGATGTCTTGTGTTGATCATCTAGACTAACATCTATCTAATTATAATTGAAGAAACCATCCAACATAGAAAGCATCTTAGATCTAGTCACCATTTGAAGAACTTGATCCATCACTAGTAGAGGATAGTTATCCTTGAGTGATAGCTAATTTAGATTTCAAAAATCTACACAAATGTGGATCTCACCATTCTTTTTGTGAATGGGAACAATATTATCTATCCATGTTGAATGATGAATAGGAAATATAAGTTTTTCATTCAACATCTTTTGAATCTCTACAAGAATTGCTCCAGAAATCTTGGGATTACACTGCCTTTGCTTCTATTTATAAGGCAATGCTCCAACTTTGAGTGGAATTTTGTGTTGCACCTCATTTAGATGGAAAGACTGTAGATCTTCATATAAATATGCCAAGAAATCCATATATTCTCTTAACAATTTAGTAAATTGTTTTCTTTCTTCACCTGTCCAACAATTTCCAATATTTACCATCTTAGGATCTTCTTCAGTTCCTAAGTTAATCTGCTCAATCTCATTTGATGAGTATGATTCTAAGAGTTTGTTCTTGACATAATGATCATGCTTTTCAAAAATTATCTCAAGGGATACCAAACCTTTAGGAATTTTATTTTCTTTGAGTTGAAGAATTTTTGACGTGTAATTGGATCAACTTCAGAGATAGATTCTCGAGGTGGGGAATCACTACCTTCAAAATACAATTCTTCAAACTTTTCTTCCTTCTCTAGCAAAGATATGATTTGGTGATCATCATTAAAAAATTTCTAGTTATCTGAGTTGTTGGGAACACTTGGGTGAAATACCAACTCAATGGTATAGGTAGGACCATGAAAATCCTTGTGTGGTATCAAGAATGTGGTTGAAACTACTAAGGAATCAGCTCTATCGTTGTATTCTCTTGGAACTAAAAAAATGTTAAAGGTATTAAACTCTTCAATGCAATCCCAAATGAGATTGTGGTAATACCTTATTCTGTCATTCTTTGTTTGATACAAATTCCTTACCTAGAAAACCACCAACTCAACATCACCTTGGAAATGAAGATTCTTAATCTCTTTCTTACGTGCAACCTACATTCCTAATAACAAGGCTTCATATTCAGTTGTATTATTAGTATTGTTAAACTAAAATTTGAAAGGAAGAGGAAAGAATTTTCCTTTAGGTGAAACAAAGACAACTTTCGCTCTTGAATTGGTGGAAGAACAACTGCCATTGAACTCAATAACCCAAACACTATTTGGATCACCAAGACTGATGGCATCAAAATCCGTGACTTCACCATCTGATGAAGTTTTATAATCTAAGATAGATGAATCATCTTATGATGATTCATTTTTTAGTGAAGATGGACCAATGATTTCTAACTCATAGTTTGATAAAGATTCAACATCTACATTATTTTGAAGATAATAAGTACCAATGAATGAAGACTCAAATAAAATTTGAGCTCTTGGGTCATCAGACTTAGTTACTGAGAATTTTGACTCCCTTTTAGGAACTAACTTCTGCATCACACCCTTTACGGGTATCCTAGCCTCTGACATATCCATGTTAAGATCTCCTCCAACATATTTATAGAAATTATGTCCAAGGAGATTTCCATAATATTTTGGCACATCTTCTACTAAGATTGTCATCTTGATCTTCTTTTCTAGATACATAGCAAATGCAAACCGCACATCCTTAATTTTTTTGATCAAAGGTACTTGCTTGTTTTCCATGGAGAAACAACAACTAAATTATTTTTTATATTCAAAATCAAAGTAGTAGTTACCTTGGCTAGCATCACATTTTCAGATGCACTAGAATTGATGACACAATTACTTAGCTTAAAACCATTAACAAGTAAGGAAATAAAGAACAAATCAATACATCTAGAAATAGCTAGAGGAATAGAAACTAGGTTATTCTATGGATTTTTTAGCTTTGGGGCAGCAAGAACATCTAGAGATGGATCCCTACTAAGAGTAATTCCTTTATCTCTAACAAACTTAACAAGCCTGTCAAATTGGTCAAGATTTTCTTTGAGGTATTTTTCTTCAGACATTTGGATTTTTGTCCTATTTGCATGATCAATGATATCAAAATCTTGGAAGGAACTTTGCAAAGATGTAGTAACTTCATTTATAGGTTTAACAAAGGGAAAAATAGTTTTAGGAACCTAAACATTGGCCTTTAGGACACCAGGAATTGAAGGAGGAGGATGAGGAGCAATTGTTTATTTGATGTATCTTTCAATTTCCAAGGAAAAGGAGATCCTCTTTTTGTAATGGTGACTGGTAGCTTGTCCTTTTCTTGTGGAGTAGTAGCTTGAGCTTGATCAAGATAAAAAAATTTTGACCATGTAAAGACAACATATGTATCAGTCATCAATTCCTCATCATCAAATTCATTAACTACTTGCAAAAAACCGATGTTGGAGTCACCAACTAGATCCATTTATTCATCTTGAAATAAATCAGCATTTTCTTCCATGGGATAAGCTGATTGTGCATATCCATCTTGTTCAACTTCATAGTACCCTACTGTACTATTGGTAGGTGGAGCTTCCAAAGCAAGTCTTGTGGTGAAGGAAGATGATTTTTATTTCTATTTCTAGAATAATTGGGGAAAGCCCTTCCTGGAATATCCTTGTAAGTATTATTATTATAAACCTACCTCTTCAAGGCCAACAACTCATTTGCTAACCTTTGAACCATAGGATCAACAAAGTTAGAATTTGTATTGGAGGATGAAGAACCTGATGCTAGACCCTTTCTATTTGTATTTGTTCTTATCTTGCCAACAAGAATCAAATCATCCTCAAGACTTGTAGCTAATTGTTGACCTTCTTCAACATTGGAAAGAGATTCCCTATGCAAAAAGAAACTTACTTTGGGAAGTTGTGTATTGATAAAGAAAAACTTTAGATTAAGGTTGGTTAGTTTAGCCACTGTAGGAATTCTTGTCACCGAGTTATTAAACTTTGCCACAAACTCACACATGGGTTCATGGGCCTCTTTCTGCATGGTTGTAAGTTGCTACAACAAGGTGTGTGCATCTTCAACGGGTTTGAACTTTTCTTTAAACTTGGTGCAAAGAGTATTCCAATTGGTAATTGAAGTAAGAGGAAGAGTATAGAACCATTTTGCAGCTACTTGTAAATTTTCAACGAATAATCTTATTGCAACATCTTCATTCTCAATGCCAAGAACACCACAAATAATGTAAAAGGAAGTTATGTGCTCATCAGGGTGTTTCCTTGCCATCACTATAGAACTTTGAGATATTATTTTATGAGACTTGGGGAAGTTCATGTAAAGAGGTGGCCAAAATAAGAGGACCGAAAGCATTACCCCAAGGTCTTGGAGGTGGAGGTTAAGCCATAGCGATTTGAATAATAGGTACTTGAACTAGAACTAAAACTATATGAAAGATAGAAGATTCACTCAAAACTAGAGATCTTAGTCTTCATGGAGGATAGCTTGCAGTTCATTGTAATGGTGAACTTGCTTGCAAAGGAGAAGGAAGAATATTATGTCACTACAACAATTGGAAAAATGGATCCACCACTTTGTGTACCCTTAAACCTCATGAATAGCTTTTGCTAG